>JAAALK010000082.1:18370112-18468611 GCA_019279435.1 Zizania palustris | reverse complement strand
CAAATATTATACATTGTATAATTTTGCAGAAATTGATAAGAATATGCGAAATTTACCTTCGACATCCTCCGGATGATCGAGCACTGGACTGATCGGAGGATCAAAAGTGAAGTCATCATCTGACTCCGCAAGTTAGATTCTCCGCTGTCGGAGCATCTCCGTGATCAGCCCTTTCCTCCAGAACCGAAGTTGCAGGAACTTCGGCTTCATCTCCACCCATAGGGGCTTCGATTGTTCCTCCTGGGTATCCGGAGCTCTTACTTCTTTGATGTGGCTTGGGGCTCCGGTATACCTGGCAGTATCTTCAATGTGAATACTTCGTTGAGCTGCATCTTCATCAATCAATTTCACTAATAATATACCTTCATCTTCTTTAGAACTAGAGATCGAAGCTCTTGAGCTCGAAGGTACAGGATCTAAAGGTGCGAGGTTCTTCCCCTTCCGAGCCACCTTCTTCATCGGAGTCCTGCGGAGCTAGAAGCTCCGGCTTTAGCTACTCTTTTCTTGGGTCCTTTCTCCTGAGGCACCCAGTCCATCAGAGGGGGCGGAGTTAACTCCAACATTCCCCATACTCTGTTAAATCTCTCCCAACTTCCGACTAATTTGATTCGCCATTCTTTTCCGACGGAGTTGGAGCACCCAGAATCTTCTCCGAAGCCCTTACGATTTGCTCTGAAGTAATAGGGGCTGAAGAAGCTAAAAAATAACTCGAGTTAGTCTTTCTTCGAAGTAAATATGTACAATGTATGTTGGTTTCGAAGTTACCTGCAGGGCTCGAAGTATAATTGATTTTGCGAAGACCGCCTTCGGAGTCATCTTCGAAGATGATAGGCCAGTTGGCCATCAGTAGAGGAATTTGAAGACCGATGAATTCTTCAGCCAAGTCTCGCATACTGAGCCTTCGGCTAACTTTCTGAAGCAAGTTGAGGCGAGCTTCGAGCTGGCCTTTGTCAGGTTGCACTAAGGCTTCCTTCCGGAATTGGATTTCTTTGAGGGGCCCAGCCAGAGGACTGCTCGCTCCGACTTCGGCATAAAACCACCTCAGGACCCAATCGGTGTACCATCTAGCATTGATGGCTTTAGCAGGGAATTGCAGAGCATATTCATCACGAAGCCTAAAATTAATGCTTCTGAAGGCAACCACCACTTTCTCACCTCCGGAGCCTGTGAAGGTCTTCGGCTGACAAGTCGCTCTATGAAGTGCAGCGAAGATTTCTGCTCTCCCCTCACAACCTTCGGCTCTCAGCGCCCACTCGAAGATAGCTAATCTAGCTACTGCATTCGGAGATAGTTGGGGGAGGGTTACATGAAACAGGTCAAGTACTTCGGCCAAGAAATCCACAGCAGGGAGGCCCAAGCCTGCTTCGAAAAAAAGCTTCGAATACTACAACCTCTCCGGGTCTTGGTGATGGAATCGATTCTTTACCCGGCTTCCGAATCATAACTCCATTACTAATCTTTCCCCCTGCTGTGATTGCCAAAGACTCTCTCTTGCAGGTAGAAGGCCCTAACTCAAAAGACTGATCCAAGTATTTAGTCGACGGTGGGCACAGACCTTGGTCATCGGGGATCTGGGGATTTCTCCCCCCTGCCGCCATGGATGTTGTCGCCTGCATCGAGGATGTCGCCGCCAATGCTACCGCTGCGGCCGCTTGTTGCCGAGCCAAGGCCGAAGGAGGAGCGGATCCCTTGGTCTTCACCATTACGATCGCTGGTTTGTTCTGAAGAAATGGAGGCTAGGGCTCAAGAACTCAAAGGCTAGGGCTCGAGAACTCAAGGGGCTAAAAAAGCTTTTGACTACGAGAGAGCAGTGAAAGGTAATCGGGTAAGTTTTAGGCCCTTTATTTATAGCCTAAATGTTCCGTTTGTTACCGTTTGGGTTCTGCCCTTTCGCATTCTCGCCCGTTATTTTCCTCCGAAAATAACGGATCGTTTAACTTCTGTTAGAAGAAACAGGTTAACGACTATTTTTTCTAAGTCTGGAAAGTCTTCAGTCTTTCTAAAGATACTTCTAAGTTACTTCGAATGTAACTCCTTCGAATACCAATCCGAAGCATATATCTCCACATAGTTCGGAAATGATATAAATCTGTTAACCCCTACGCATGATTATTTTTCTTGCGTATACTGCTCTCCTAACGTTACAGGTCGAACGGAGAAGCGTATTCGAGGGGCTACTGTTGGGGGAAAATATCTCATCTTCGGGGTTATTGCCGAAGCAGCATAAAGACAGTCAACCAGTTCGAAGATTGTCCGAAGACCATCTTCGAAGATGCCCAGAACCTCGTTCGAAGCCCGAAGACAGGCACTGGTTCGAAGTATGTCTTCGAACCAAATCCCTTCAGGATCTTTTCTGCCAGCTAAGATGGAAGACTTATCTTCTATCCTATTAGATTAGTCTTTTACCATTTTAGCCCTATTAAGGGAACCGAATAGTTTCCTTAATGTCGGTTGTAATAGAGGGGTAAATAGGTCTTTTCCTTAATGTTTAGGCCTATAAATACCCCCCATTTCACCCTGTAATAGGGACCGAATACAAGTGATTCAATATACACTTTCGAACTATTCTAAGCTATTATCCTTTCGGAGGCTTAGAACAGTTTGCTTCACAAACACTTCGTTTGTTAGTTTCTTTTCTACAGAAACCTGTTAGCGTAATCTTTTACGCCAACACATATTCACCAGTGGCTAGATTGACTACAATTCATGTGTTACTTTCCTTGGCTGCCTCTCATGGTCTTCTCGTCCATTATATGGACGTTAAAACAACTTTCCTGAATGGAGTGCTAGATGAGGAGATCTAAATGGAGTAGCCTGCGGGGTTTGTAGCAAATGGTCAAGAAGGCATGGTGTGTAAATTATTGAAATCATTATAGGGCCCTAAACAAGCACCCAAGCAATGGCATGAAAAGTTTGATAAGACTTTGACATCTGTCGGCTTTGTTGTGAACGAAGTAGATAAATGTGTTTATTATTGTTGGACCGGAAACGGCGACCAGAGGGGGGTGAATGGGAGCTATTAAAATTTCGGGCTAAGAACTTAGCCTTCGGGCCTGTTCTGTCTTCTGCGGAACAGGCTTCGAACACAACCTTCGAAGGTCTGGTTCGGAGGTACTTCGACGGCTCCGAACACAGGCTTCGCAGGAGCAAAAGTTCGAAGCCAAGAAGACTTCGCTCCTCTAACAACCCTCGAAAATCTACTCTTGCTAAGTCAGTGCAGGCTCCGCACACGAGGTGCTTTGAGCAGACTTCGCACTTCACCCTTCGCACGAGTGGACACCCCTCTGAGGACTTCGACCAAGTACTTGGCGACAGCAACTGGTGCTGGGCTTCGTACGCGAAGGTCTACACGCACACAAAACGGACTACACTAAGGGCTTCGACACAAGAAGCACTACGGGAAAAGAACAGGGCTTCGCTAGTAAGCAGCGAGGTCTTGCCTCGTGTTACACAGAGCGACAGCACACTGTAAAGCACACTTCGCGATAAAACACCCTTCGCCTAGACAGGCTACGGTGAACTAAAAACTAGCGAGGTATGCAATGCGAGCTCAAGCAAAAGCACACAGAAGCAGGGCTTCGCCGCTTGAACAAGGAACACAAAATAAATGAACTCTGGATGAATACAGCGAGGTCTGTGTACAGGAGCTCAACAGTAAATGCTCAAAGTGTTAAATGTTACCTACCGAGCCCCCATATTTATAGCCCACGGCTTCATCCTAAGGAAGTGACTACTTTACCCCTAGGGTTTACAACAGATTTGTCTCTACAGAACTAAGGGGTACAAAAGGTAGTCCACCTTTATTTTGGAGGCTTCTCTGTCAGCTGCAGAGGGGACAGTGTCAGCCTTTTTCAGAACAGACAGTGTCAGCCTTTACAGTGTTGACTTCTGGAACCTCCCTTCGCACCGGAGGGTGCGGAAGCTTCGGCGAGAGGCCTGCAGCCTGTTGGCCTTCGCTCCGCCGAAGAAGTCCTTCGATACAGTGACGGTTTTAAGCCGAAGCCGTCAAAGCCCTTGGGCCTTCGCACCACCACCTCCGGAGTGGATCACCACAGCTTCGCAGCTACTCCGAGCTCGAACACCGTCCGTCCGTGTACCGAAGCCATGCATGGCCGAAGCACCTCAAGTCATCCTCACTCCGAAGCCCCACCTTCGGAGTACCACCCTTCGAAGTCCCTCCTTCGTCCAAGGCCTCCGCATGAAGCATTCCATGAGCACTCCGTCGCAGTGCCTCTCCCCGAGCACACTCCACGACGAGCCTCACCCGGACAATGCCTTCGATGCACCTCGACTTCTGAGACCTTCGTCGGGTACCTTCGAGTGTCTCCCTCCGGAGCACACTTCGAACCCTTGCCTCCGCAGAGGACTTGGTCCACCAACTCCGAAGTCACTCCATTCGGAGTACCTTCGAAGTGCCTCACCTCCGAGGACTTTGACTCGGAGTACCTTCAGCCGGAGCCACGCTCCGCACTCTCTGCCTTCACTTGGCACGACTCGACCCGAGGACCGACCCGGACCACCTTCGCAGCCACCATGACGGAGCTCCCCGCTCCCCTGGCATCAAGCCTCCCGCTTGACCCAGGTTCACCTGGCTCGAACCCTGTCCGTCGCCTCCGAAGTCCCTGCGCACCACCGACAAGCAAACAAGTGTATCCAGTACTCCGGAGACCTCTCCGGGTTAGCACCCTCCGGTACACACTCCGGTGTACCGCCCAAAATACCGAAGCCTTCGGTACGAACCCAGTCATCGTGTACTGCCGGACCCCTCCGACAGGCACACTCCGCTGCACAGCTGCAGCACGCAAACACCGAACACACTCTGGTGACACACCTCCGAACACCCTTCGGAGGTACCACCTCCGAAGCCCCTCCGGAGGTACCCTTCGAACAGAGGGTAAAATCCTGTCAATCACTCATCACAAACACCGAAACCACCTTGGTTTCTCAATTATCGGTATGGTGGGGGCGAGGGAGTTATCTTGTGTCTTTATGTTGACGTCATACTGATTTTTCGCACTAGCTTTGATGTGATTAAGGAAGTGAAGGATCTTTTGTCCAATAATTTTGAGATTAAAGATTTGGGAGAAGCTGAATTATTCTTAACATTAAGATATTGAGAGAAGGCAATGGTGAGATAACACTTGTCCAGTCCCATTATGTGGAAAAAGTTTTGAGTCACTTTGGGTTTAGTGAATGTGATCCTGCTCCTACACCTTATGATCCAAGCAAGAAATTAAGGAAAATTTAGAGAATACCTAGGGATCAATTAAAATATTCCCAAATAATTGGTTCGCTCATGTATTTGGCTAGCGCTACGAGGCCTGATGTAACACCCCAAATTTTCAAAAAATTTCAAAGAAATAGAAACATTATTTAATCTATTTCCCTGGAATTATTTATTTTGGAAATACCTTTAATGCCCTCCTTAAACTTTTTGAACTAGAACCTAGATGAAATGACCAAACCAAGGGCTAGAAAATTGTGTATATGATCCCAAGGCCAAGATATATTTTTGATAATTTTTACAAATTTTTATCAGCCTTGGAAGTAGCCCAAATATTTTAATCCATTTTCTGTAATTATTTTTATTCAGAAAAGCATTTAAACAGTAACGGGCTCCCTCCCACCCTTTTCTCTCTCCCGGCCGGCCCAGCCCGTTACCCCCGCGCGCCTCGGACTGACAACCGGGTCTCGCTTGTCAGTGAGCCCCTCTCTCCTCGCGCGCGCCCTTGCCCGACCCATCCGTCAGTCGCCACCCGTTCGCTCACGCCCGCTGGCCTGTGGCCCCCGCCTGTCAGGACCGTCATCCACCTCGCGCCGTCGCCCCCAAACCTCGCCGGCCGAATCAAAGCCTCCGCGATTTGCTCATCGCCGGCCCCCTCCCCTCCATTTATCGCCAGCATTGAATCCCCCGCATCGTGCCGACCGTTTCCCCTCTTAATTTCACGCGTCATCATCCCGCTGTCGCCCGCATGCAATGAAACCGCCTCACCGGCGTTTACTCACGGCCTCCCCCGATTGCGCCCTCCCTGCCCCGGCGGTACCCCTATTTAAACCCCCGGCCACCGCCGCGCTCAACCCCCACGTTAATTTGCTTCGAGAACAAATAGAACACTCACAATTCGGTTTTTAGCGCAACACCGCCGCCCGCACTCCGGTCACCGCTCGCCGTCACCGGAGCCCCTCTCCGTCCTCACCGACCACCTCTCCGTGACCGCCAGAACCTCCTCGACCTCGGCCACCCCTCCGCCATCGACGAACCTCGTCGGATCGCTGTCGCCGACAAGGACCTGAACGACTTCGCCGCCTCCTCTCGTCGCCGGTCACGCCCCGTCGACCTCGGACCACCGCAAGGATACCCTCGTGTTCCCCTTAGTTCCCTCTTTACGTTTTTAGCCCTAGTTAGGCCGGACAGCCCTCATCGTCGCCAGAATCGCTCGCCGTCGCGTCGCCGGAGTCGGGGAAGACGGGTACTTTACCCCTCCCGACACGGCATAGGTTAGGACCTTTACGCCGTTTAATCTCGCGCGTTCATCCGGTCAAAGAGGTATCGAGCGTTGTGGGCTGTTGATCGCAACTTAACGCCCCGCCTCACCCTCGCGCGTTGGATCTGGATCCAACGGTCCAGATTGGGCCGGACCACGCACACAGTGCGCGGGTTCACCGTGAGCCTGGCTCACCGTGGACCCGAGGTTGTTTTTGGTTTAAATTAAATTTCATAAATGCTTTTAAACTTCCAAAATTCATATCTTGCGCAATTTAACTTCAAAAATTACCATTTCAATTGCAGAAAATTTGTAATATCATTCTCTACATGTTCATACAATAAAAACAGTATACTTACTTTGAATATTTTGCCCTTATTTAATAAAGTATTCAAATGCCCTTAGAATAAATTACAAATTTAATTAATTAAATTCCAGCAAAAATTTATATTTATTCATTTCCTGTTAATTTAATGAAACCACTAAGTTTTCTCTAAAGCTCTTAATTTAAATTAGTTAGAGAACTTGAAAGAAGATTATTCACAATTAAAACCCCATTTATAAAGGCCCATATTACATTCTAGTTCATTTTTAAATTATTCATAAAATGAATTTCAGAAACTTAACAACTTGTTTTCTTTAAATTAACCCTCCCTCTCCCCTCGCTGAACAAGGCAAGTCACCAAACCAATCTTTTGAGCATATTGAACCCATGTTTTACTAAACTATCGCTAAAACACACAGGATATACATGCATTAGTCAAATGAAACCCTTACAGTATATTTATTAGGATCCCCCGACCTTGATGTGCAACCCAAGCCATGCTATCTAGCCTAAACTCCTTGTCACCATATGATTAGTATTATTAGCTAGTGTCCAATATATCGACACGATTGCTATAGGATTAAAAATGAGTCGTAGCAACTTGGTTCTACTATATGATCCCCGTTATCCTTATCCTTGGAATTCTGTTGGTGATAGAGTTTTGGTTGTGAGTGTATGCATGGTGGGTTCTAGGTGCAAGCTAGGACATTGGTCGGTAGCACCCGAGGCACTATAAGGACCGGTCTGCGGGATCCGTTGCAATACACTTCCGTACTAACCACAAGTCTAATGGGTAAGTCCTAACTAAGGTATGGAGTGTTCCAAACCGAGGCCACCACTTGGAGATGGGTCAAGCAGCACCTACGGGTGGCTTGTACCGACGTGGCGCAAAAGGGGGTGCGACGTTAGCCGGGATGCGGCCTGGTGCGCCGGCGAAACCTAGAGTGGGTGGTTATCGCTTGGAGCATTTCATGCTAAGGTTTTGGCACGAGTTCCCATGGTATGGGTCATATCGTTACACTTTGGTGTTTGGGATGAGTGCGTGCCTTGTGGGTACAGTAGTACACCTCTGATCAGAGTCTTAAATTTTTTCGAAAAGCCGAGCCCACGGTCAAGGGCGGGTTGCGTGACATGTAAGGACTGTGGTGCGAGGAGGGAAAACGTACGCCTCGAGTTAGACGATGTTATTGTTGTTCATGTTTATTATTCCGCATGATAAAACTTGACTACACTAAATGCAATAACTGAAAATGTACTTTTCTGCACTTTTAGCCAATTATCCTTCCTTTGTTATTATCTTGCATTATTACTTGCATTTGCGATGGCCTGTTGAGTACTTTTTGTACTCATACCCGTTGTACACACCATTCAGAGGATGCCTACTACGAGGATGGTCTGGAGTAGCGACCTAGTCAAGCGAAAAGATCTTGAAGAAGGCATTCGTCATGCTGTTTACTTTTATTATTGTTTTTATTTAACTCTGATGTAATAATATGGTCTGCGCACCATGAATACTTGTCATATGTACGATTGTCACATGATGAACCTCTTGTATTATTGTTTTTCTTTGGAAATTCATAATGTTCCGATTTGTTAAATCGGGGCGCCACACCTGACATCTCATTTGCTGTGAGCAAACTCAGCCGGTTTGTGTCAAATCCGGGAGATGATCATTAGTGTGCTCTTGAGAGAGTACTATGCTATCTAAAAGGAAAAATGAGCTTTGGCATTCACTATATCGGGTACCCGAGGGTACTAGAGGATTATTGTGATGCAAACTAGATATCCGATGCTGATGAGATATATGCCACAAGTGCATATGTGTTCTCACTTGGTGGTGTTGTTATTTCCTAGAAGTCTTGCAAGCAGACCATCTTAACGAGGTCAACTATGGAAGCAGAACTCACATCATTGGACACCGCCTCGATTGAGGTTGAGTGGCTTCGTGAACTCCTTATGGATTTACCGGTGGTTGAAAACCTGTGCCAGCTATTTCTATGAACTTTGATAATCATACTGTGATTATTAAGGTGAACAGTTCTAAGGATAACATGAAGTCGACTAGGCACATAAAGAGGCGTTTGAAATCTGTTAGAAAAATGAGAAACTCGTGATAGCGTTGGACTATGTCCATACGTCTAAAAATCTAGCAGATCAATTTACTAAGGGACTGTCACGCAATATGATAGATATTGCATCGAGTGAGATGGGCTTGAGACCCACTTGAAGTCTATCATGGTGGTAACCTGTTCTTTGTGATCGGAGATCCCATTAATTAGAATGGTGAAACAAGCTAGTGGTAGACTGAGAGGAAAGACCCTTAACAAGGTCCATTTCAGATGTATTTCTTTCCTAGCTGTATGGAAGGTTAGTGTTTTCACCTTAATGTGTTCCAAGTGGCTTGTTGAAGCAAATATGTTGTCCTACAGAACATTTTTTTGAGGAATACAACTATATGAGTTCAACTACTAGTCAAAGTTTATGAGATCCGGGTAATATCTAGATACTCATAAAAGGTCCTAGAGTGTGACTTATATGCTCCAACCAGAGGGGATGCGTTTGGCAACCTAGTATCAGTGAATGACTTGGATGAAACTTATTACACATAAAACTATCAATTCAAGGCATAGTCCATTATACAGTTGTGAATAAGTATAGTCTTTGCTCTAGGTGGATGTTCAACTTAACAGTCTCCACCGAAACACTGATATATTAAACGCTTGAAAGGCGAGAGCATTTCTGTGGCTTCACATTGGTGGGGATTGTTGGATATACATGGGCTTGTCCTATTTTGATTTATTCAATAATACGTTAAATGCAAAGGCCCACAATAATGCTACGGTGCACTAAAACTTTTAGTCCCATATTGAATGTTCACATGTCTTTTGCTCAATTTAAATAGATGGACTGATTGTGTGTCTATTGAGAAGTTAAGACAGGCTAAGGGCATGCACAGCAACGATAATGGAACCGTGTTTTGCCACTGCGTCGCGCCACCCTAAATACTGCGATGACTGTTGGCCTTCTGTCTCCCTATTCATGAGAGATCTTAATCGCGAGACTGTTGTCCTTCCGTTTCCCTCTTCATGAGAGATCTTAATTGTGAGACTGTTGGCCTTCCGTCTCCCTATTCATGAGAGATCTTAATCGTGAGACCGTTGTCCTTTCGTCTCCCTATTCATAAGAGATCTTTATTGTGGTGACTGTTGGCTTTCCGTCTCCCTCTGCATGAGAGCTATATAAAGGGGCAATAGCTGGATAGAACATTATTTCTCTTCTTCCTTGCGTTGTTGCCTCAAACCAACCCCGTCCCAACCTTCTGCGTGCATAGAGAGTTGGGAGAGCAGGCCTCCGAAACCACGCTCTTGATCGAGACACCTACAGGGGGTGCGGGCAATCAGGTTTTTGGGGAGCGTCTTCGCGACTGCTCGCTCCTTCTGGTGGTCGTCATCATCCCTGCGCACATCCTAGTGGTCGCGGTTGTGTACATCTTTGTGGCACCCCGATTTACCGAAATCGGAACATTATTGAATTTCCATAGAAAAACAATAATACAAGAGGTTCATCATGCGACAATCGTACATACGACAGTATTCATGGTACGCAGACCATAATTATTACATCAGAATTAATAAAAACAGTAATAAAGATAATAAAAAGGCATGACGAACGTCTTCTTTAGGATCTTTGTTTGACTGGGTCGCTACTCCAGACCGTCTTCATAGTAGGCATCCTCTGTGGTGTTCAATGGGTAAGAGTACAAAAGTACTCAACAAGCCACCACAAATGCAAGTAAAAATGCAAGGTAATAACGAAGGAAGGAGTAATGGCTAGCAGTGCGGAAAAGTACATTTTCAGTTGTTGCAATTAGTGTAGTCAAATTTAATCACGCGGAAATGTAAACATGAACAACAATAACATCTTCTAACTCGAGGAGTACGTTTTACCTCCTCTCACAACAGTCCTTACATGTCAAACCATCATGCACATACATATTCAAAGTAATCTAACTGTGGGATGTCACGCAACCCTCCCTTGACCGTGGGCTTGGCTTTTCGAAAATATGTAAGACTCTGATCAGAGATGTACTACTGTACCCACAAGGCACGCACTCATCCCAAACGAGATGACCCATTCCACGGGAACTCATGCCAAAACCTCAGCATGAAATGCTCCAAGCGATAACCACCCGTTCTAGGTTTCGCCAGCGCGCTGGGCCGCATCCCGGCTAACGTCGCACCCCTTTTGCGCCACATTGGTACAAGCCACCCGCAGGTGCTGCTTGACCCATCTCCAAATGGTGGCCTCGGTTTGGAACACTCCATACCTTAGTTAGGACTTACCCATTAGACTTGTGGTTAGTACGGAAGTGTATTGCAACGGATCCCGCAGACCGGTCCTTATAGTGCCCTGGGTGCTACCGACCAATGCCCTAGCTTGCACCCGGAACCCACCATGCATACACTCACAACCATAACTCATCACCGACAGAATTCCAAGGATAAGAAGTAACGGGGATCATATAGTAGAACCATGTTGCTACGACTCATTTTTATCCTATAGCAATCATGTCAATACATTGGACACTAGCTAATAGTAGTAATCACATGGTGACAAGGAGGTTAGGCGAGATAGCATGGCTTGGGTTGCACATCAAGGTCGGGGGATCCTAAATAAATATATTGTAAGGGTTTTATTTGACTAATGCATGTATAGCCTATGTGTTTTAGCGATAGCTTAATAAAACATGGGTTCAATATGCTCAAAAGATTGGTTTGGTGACTTGCCTTGTTCAGCAAAAGGGGAGGGAGGAACTTCGGGAAAATATTCCGGCTCTTCGGCGGCATCGTAGTCTTCCCAATATAAATATAATGAAATAAATACAACATTCAATTAAACAATATAAGACCACACAACAAGCACATTGGTTTAAATTGGTTTAATTTAAGAAAAACCAAGTTATTAAGTTTCTGAAATCTATTTTATTAACAATTTTAAAAGGAACTATAAAGAAATATGGCCCTTTCTAAAAGGGATTTTAAATTGTGAAATGATCTCTTTTTAAGCTTTCTAATTAATTTAAAATGAAAGGTCTAGAGAAAACTTAGTGGTTTCATCATATTAACAGGAAATAATTAAATATAAGCCTTACTAAAATTTAAATAATTAAATTTACATTTTTATCCTAATGGCATTTGAATACCTATTTAAATAAACATGAAAATTTCAAAGTAAACATACCGTTTTTATGGAACTAATGTGTAGAGAATAAAATTACAAAATTTCTGGAATTGAAATGACAATTTTTAGAGTTCAAATGCGCCAGATATGAATTTTACAAGTTTAAAATAGTTTCTAGAATTTATTTTCCAATTTAAAACGCCTCGGGTCCACGGTGAGCCAGGCCCAGGGTGAACCCGCGCACTGTGCGCGTGGTCCGGTCCAATCTGGACCGTTGGATCCAGATCCAACACGCGAGAGCGAGGCGGGGGCGTTAAGTTATCGCGGACGGCCAGGATTAAAACACTGAACCGGTATGCGATGGACGCTCCAGATTAAATGAGGGTTTTAAATATAAACGAACGTGCGAGATTAAAACGTAACATTTCGTCCAGATCCGACGGTGCGGATTAGATCACGCACGTGGGGTTATAGGCGTCGTCCGATCGCGATCGCACGGCCGTGGTTAGATCCGACATGACACGGGTACTCAGCCCGTGTCGGTCATCTTCTCCGACGACGGCGAGCGGGCCAGAGGCCACGGCGCGCGACGATGGCCCTAGCTAAGCCTAGAAATGGAAAGAGGAAGCCTAGGGGAACAGGGGGATACATTAGGCGAGGCGAGCGGTCGATGGAGCATGGTCGGCGGCGAGGGTAGATGATGGAGAGGTTCGGGTGCTCGACGGCGACGGCGATCCTGCGGTCTTCTTGGCCAACGGAGGCGTGGCCGAGGTCGGGCGGTTGGCGACGGTCACGACGGTGGCGACGGCGTGGACGGAGGTGGTCCGAGGCGGCAGCAAGTGGTGGCTGAAGTACGGCTGGCGGTGTTGCGCTAAAAACCGAAATGCGAGCGCTCTATTCGTTCTCAACGCAACCGGGCGTACGGGCTGGACGCGGTGGAGGTCAAGGGCTTAAATAGAGGCGTCGGAGGGGCTTGGGGGGGATCGCATTCAAGGAAAGCCGACAGGAGGGCTTTTACTCACCGACGAGGTCTCGGCCATGCACGGTGCTGCGTTCCCGGGGGCTTAAACGCGTTCCTTAACGCGATTAAACGGGCAGGGGGCTCAGGGTGCATTAAACCGACGCCAATTGAATGCGGGAGGGGCCAGCGAGGCGGATCCGAGGCGGGGTCGTCGGCCGGCGCGATTTGGGGGCGGTGGCGGGAGGTGGATGATGGGTCCGACAGGTGGGCCAAGGCGGTCAGCGGGTGCGAGCGTGCGAGGGTGGAGGCTGACGGGTGGGGTCGGGCTCGGGCACGAGAGGGGGGTCGGTTGGCGCCGACAGGTGGGGCCGGGGTGTCGGGTGCGCACGTGAGGGGAGGGGGCTCGCTGACGGGTGGGGTCGGGCTGTCAGTCCGAGGCGGGCGAGGGTAACGGGCTGGGCCAGCCGAGAGAGATAGAAGGGGGGAGAGAGGCCCGTTACTGTTTATAAGGTTTTCTGATTAAAATAATTACAGAAAATTGATTAAATATTTGGGCTACTTCCAAGGTTGGTAAAAATCTGTAAAAATTCTCAAAAATATATTTTGGCCTTGGGATCATATACAAAATTTTTCAGCCCCTGGTTTGGTCATTTCATCTAGGTTGTGGTTCAAAATGGTTAAGGAGGGTATTAAAGGTATTTCCAAAATTAATAATTCCAGAAAAATATATTAATTGATATTTTTATTTCTTTGAAAATTTGGGGTGTTACAAACCTATCCCCCTTACAAAGAATCTCGTCCTCGAGATTGGATCGCTACTCGAATAATTCAGGATATTGGGCTTTTAGTTCGTCTTCCTTTTCCCATGTGGCTTCTTCGGTGGGGTGGTTGTCCCACTGAACCTTGCAGAAGCGGACTACACGGCTCCTGGTTACCCTTTCCTTGGTTTCCAAGATCTTGACGGGTTTCTCGATGTAGGTCAAGTCTTCTTGGACGTTGAGCTGTTGAAGGTCGGCTTGCTTGGTGGGCACACGAAGACACTTCTTCAGCTGAGAGACTTGGAACACATCATGAACTCCTACCAAGGATGGAGGCAGTTCTAGTTGATATGCCACTTCTCCTTGCCGTCGGAGGATTTGGAAAGGTCCGACGTAACGGGGTGCTAGCTTGCCTTTCATGTTGAACCTTTGAGTGCCACGGAGGGGAGTGACTCGAAGATAGACATAGTCACCCTCCTCAAAGGTTAGGTCTTTTCGACGGTTATCGGTGTAGCTCTTCTGTCGGGACTGGGCTATCTTTAATCGGTCCCTTATGATTTTGACCTTCTCTTCAGCTTCTCGAAGTATATCTGTCCCAAACAGTTGCGACTCTCCGGTCTGATCCCAGAGCAGCGGCGTTCTGCAATTACGCCCGTAAAGCTCTTCGAACGGGGACACTTGCAGGCTGGCCTGATAGCTGTTGTTGTAGGAGAACTCCACATAGGGAAAGTTCTTGTCCCACATTACGCCAAAGTCTAGAGCGCAAGCTCTAAGCATATCCTCCAATATCTGGTTGACTCTTTCAGTTTGACCGTCGGTCTGTGGATGATAGGCGGTGCTAAAGTTCAGCCAGGTGCCGAGTTCCTCTTGAAGGTTCTTCCAAAACTTGGAGGTAAACTGACTCCCACGGTTAGACACGATCTTCTTAGGAACTCCGTGAAGGCATACGATCCGGGTCATATACAACTCAGCCAACTTGGCGACGGTGTAAGTTGTCTTGACCGGGATAAAGTGAGCTACTTTGGTGAGTCAGTCGACGATCACCCAGATAGAATCATGACCAGCTTGGGTCCTAGGCAGTCCCGTGATGAAGTCCATTCCAATCTCTCCCCACTTCCATTCGGGGACCTTGAGGGGTTGAAGAAGTCCAGCAGGTCTTTGATGTTCTGCCTTGACTCGCCGGCATGTGTCGCACTTGGCCACATACTCAGATATTTCCCTCTTCATGCTTACCCACCAATATTTTTCCTTCAGGTCTTGATACATCTTGGTACTCCCGGGATGTATGGAGTATAGAGTATCATGGGCTTCTTGGAGAATGAGAGTCTTCAACTCAGGCTTGTCGGGCACACATATCCGGTTTCCGAACCAGATGGTACCGTGGTCGTCCTCGGAAAATCCGGGGGCTTTACCCTTCCTCATGTTCTGCTGGATCTCCAAGATGTCTGGGTCTTTCTCCTGCTTTTCTCGGATCTGGTCTATCAAGATAGGCCTTGACTCCAAGGCAGCGAGGTACGCTCGGGTGGTGATCCCTAAATTCAGCCTTTCCATCTCCTTTGTATAGCAAAGGATCTTGGTCCTAAATCATGATGGCATTGCAGTACCCTTTTTGACTAAGGGCGTATGCCACCATATTTGCCTTGCCTGGATGATAATGGATGCCCAAGTCATAATCCTTGATCAGTTCCAACCATCTCCTTTGCTTGAGGTTCAGGTCCGGTTGGGTGAATATGTACTTGAGACTCTTGTGATCGGTGAATTCCTCACACCGATTCCCCACAAGGTAATGTCTCCATATCTTCAAGGCATGAACCACGGCTGCTAACTCCAGGTCGTGGGTTTAGTTCAGCTCATGTGGTCTCAGCTGTCAGGAGGCATACGATATCACCTTCCCATCTTGCATTAAGACACATCCCAAACCTTGGCGAGAAGCATCGCAGTAGACGTGGAAGTCTTTCTGGATGTCCGGCAGGGTCAGGATTGGGGCTGACACGAGCTTCTTCTTGAGGGTTTGGAAGCTTTCTTCGCAATCTGGGGTCCATTCAAACTTCACTTCTTTTTGTAGAAGTCTGGTCATAGGTTTGGTGATCTTTGAAAATTTCTCAATGAACCGGCGGTAGTATCCGGCCAATCCAAGAAAACTCAGGATCTCGGTCACGGTAGTGGGCTGTAGCCAGTTGGTCACTACTTCCACGGTGGTCTGGTCCACTGCTATTCCTCCGGCAGATATGACATGGCCGAGGAACTTTACCTCAGACGACCAAAATTCGCACTTGCTGTATTTGGCGTACAATTGCTGCTCCCTTAGCTTTCCGAGGGTTAGACGGAGGTGAGTTTCGTGATCTTCCTTGGTCTTGGAGTAGACGAGAATATCGTCGATGAATACCACGATGAACTTATCCAAGAACTCCATGAAAACATTGTTCATCATGTTCATGAAAAAGGCTGGGGCATTCGTGAGTCCGAACGACATCACAGTATACTCGTAGAGTCCATAGCGGGAGGTGAAGGCAGTCTTGGGTATGTCCTCTTCTCTAATCCTCAATTGGTGATAACCTGACCTGCGGTCAATCTTGGAAAACACCGAGGATCCCTTCAGTTGGTCGAACAGGTCGTCGATCTGAGGAAATGGATACTTGTTCTTGATGGTTACGTCGTTCAAGGCTCTATAGTCCACGCACATCCGTTTGGTCTTGTCCTTCTTCATGGCAAAGATGACCGGTGCACCCTAGGGTGAGGTACTCGGTCGGATGTACCCTTTCTGCTCTAGGTCTTCGATGTTTCTCTTGACCTCGGCTAACTCATTGGCGGCCATCCGGTATGGGCGCTTGGAGATTGGAGTGGTCCCGGGGACAAGTTTGATTCTGAATTCGATGTCCCGTTTGGGAGGCATTCCTGGTAGGTCCTCGGGGAAGACGTCTATGAACTCCTTGACTATGGGCACTTCTTCAAGGGCTAGCGAATGGAGGGACGTTTCAAGTGGTTTGCGGCTGGTCATCCGAAAAGTGACGGCTTCGCCTCCAGGGTTGGTCACTATGACGGACTTGTTGGCACAGTCGATCACTCCCTTGTGCTTCATCAACCAATCCATCCCTAGGATGAGGTCAAGTCCGGTGCATTTTATGAGGACTGGCTCGGCCCAGAATAATACTCCTTGGATCTCTATCTTAACCTTAGGACTATATAAGTGGGCTAAGGTTTTATTGCCTGGAGTGGCAATCATCATGGGGACTGATAGAGGGAGTACTTCCAAGTCGTGGGTTTTCACAAAATCTTCTGAGATGAAAGAATGGGTTGCTCCAGAGTCAAATAATATTATAGTTGGTACGGAATTTGCAGTAAACGTACCGAGCACGACTTCGGGAGCCTCCTGAGCTTCCTCCGCGGTGATGTGGTTGACGCGGGCACAAACCGCCTGGTTGGGTGCCGTGCCTTGGGGCTGCTTAGGGTGGGGACACTGGTGCGAATAGTGTCCTTCCTTCCACCAGTTGAAGCAGACGACCGGCCTTCCTTGGCGATCCTTCAAGATCGGGGCCTTGGCGGCGGGCGTCGGCTGAGCGGCCGGAGCTGGCGGAGCGGGGCGGGGATGCCCAGCGTTGGATCCACCGGCGGCGTGGGACGGCCTGTAGGTGGGCCGAGGATGGTAGTCGGGCACTGGTGGCGGAGGGACGAAGCGAGGCCTC
This sequence comes from Zizania palustris, assembly GCA_019279435.1. Taxonomy (NCBI): domain Eukaryota; kingdom Viridiplantae; phylum Streptophyta; class Magnoliopsida; order Poales; family Poaceae; genus Zizania; species Zizania palustris. The sequence continues at coordinate 18,451,218 of JAAALK010000082.1, read as the reverse complement.
TGAGAATTTGCCTGTTGATGCTTGAAGGCGATCATCTTCCTCTTCTTGAGGTCCAATTTGTTCTGCTCAGTCTCTTGGATGAGCGCTTTATTGACTAGCCGTTGGAAGTCGGCGTAGTCGGTGGCGACGAGCTGGATGGACAACTCATCCTTGAGTCCCCGGAGGAACTTGGCCTGGCGGAGGGCGTCGGTCCGCACTTCTTCCGGCGCGTAGCGAGCCAGACGATTGAATTCATGGAGATACTCCATGACGGTCCGGTTGCCTTGTTGCAGGTCGCGGAACTCCTGCTGCTTGACCGCGATGACTCCGGCGGGGACGTGGGCGGCATGAAAGGCGATGGTGAATTCCGCCCATGTCACCACGTGGTCCTCAGGCTGGGACTCACGGTAGTTCTCCCACCATTCGGCGGCGGGACCCTGGAGCTGGTGAGTGGCGAAGGCCACTCGCTCCCGGTCGGTGGAGGGGAGGAGATCTAGTTTTTTCCCAATGGTGCGGAGCCAATCTCCGGCCTCCATGGGGTTGGTGGTGCTAGAGAAGATGGGCGGGAGCACGCGCAGAAACTCCGAGAGTTGGGGAGCGGTCGCGGGTGCTGGTGCGCGAGGGGCAGGTTCTCCATTTTGCAGACGGTCCAACTGAGCTTGTTGGTGCTGCATTTGAGTGAGGAGGGCGGTGATCAATTGGTTCTGTTTCGCCATCATCTCTGCCAAGGTGGGATGGTTGGCGGATGGCGACCCAGAATGTCGTGGGCCCGTTGCACCCCAGTTGGGTACAACACCCTCAGGCGCGTCACGACTTCCTCCTTCTCCGTTGTTGGAGCCGGTGTTCTGGTGGTCGGCCATCTTCTGAACATACGATGTTTTAAGGCAAAAAGATGATGAGTTAACAATATAATTAAAATAGCTCATAAGGCTCATGCATATATGTCAATCAAGTGGTAAAATTGTTTATTACAATCAAGCTCTTATTCAATCTACAACACAACTCGTCGTAGATAGCACCACATACAAAAATTATTTCATTAGAAAAGCGGTATGTAGCGCCTACTCGCCACCGGAGGCGGTCTCCGTGCTCTCGGAACCACGAGTACGCGGCTCCCGAGGGATGGTGGGCTCGAGAAAGTTCTCGATGATCGGGTCGGAGACAAGGCCGGGGCGTGGTGCAGGGGTGCTGGCGGTGGATGGTCCGGCGGTGGAGGGGTGTGGCGGGATCCTCTTGGGACGAGGAGCGGGCTCACGGATGGGCTTCCTCTTCCTTGGGAGGAGGGGAACCATCTCAGCGATGTTCTTCTGCAGCTGCATTATCTTGCACCGCAGCTCGTCGTTCTGTTGGATCAAGCTCTTCGTCTCCTCACGAAGAAACTCAACCGCCTCATGGTGCTCGTCGGCGTCGAGCACCGCTTCAGTATGGAGGTCGTCCATAGCCTGAAGAAGACGCAACTGTCGGGCCATGACCGGATCACGCATGGAGTGAACTCCGAGGTAGATACTACGGTGGGCACCGGGAGTGCGCTTCGGCACAAGCCGGAATGACGAGTTCTGAATACGATCATCATAGATCATCCTCAACTCTATAAGGGCCTGGAGGGCGACTCGTTGGCACGCGACATTGTAAGTCGGGCCTCCAAGTGCGGTGGTGTAGGGCGGCAGATGCTCTCCGGAGCCGTGGACGGTGAGGGAGACGTCGCAAGGCCCGGCGAATTCTTCCATGTATACTCCTTGGAATTCGGGTTCGAAGAGGAACCCGAGGAAGGTGAGCATCATGCGGAGCTCCCTGACGAAGCCCTTAAAGTGGCGGTAGTAGCTGTGGACTTGGTAGACAGGCATCTACAAAAACAACAAGTTGAAGAAAAGTGAGGAGAGGAACAAAGTTTATAAAGTATATTTTCGAGAAATAATTTTCTGTGGCTATTGGCTAAGCGGGTCTGTTTGGCTTCCTACAGTCAAGTCAGCTCTGATACAATCTTGTGGCGCCCCGATTTACCGAAATCGGAACATTATTGAATTTCCATAGAAAAACAATAATACAAGAGGTTCATCATGCGACAATCGTACATACGACAATATTCATGGTACGCAGACCATAATTATTACATCAGAATTAATAAAAACAGTAATAAAGATAATAAAAGGCATGATCTTCTTCAGGATCTTTGCTTGATTGGGTCGCTACTCCATACCGTCTTCATAGTAGACATCCTCTGTGGTGTTCAACGGGTATGAGTACAAAAGTACTCAAAAAGCCACCGCAAATGCAAGTAATAATGCAAGGTAATAACGAAGGAAGGAGTAATGGCTAGCAGTGTGGAAAAGTACATTTTTAGTTGTTGCAATTAGTGTAGTCAAATTTAATCATGTGGAAATGTAAACATGAACAACAATAACATCTTCTAACTCGAGGAGTATGTTTTACCTCCTCGCACAACAGTCCTTACATGTCAAACCATCATGCACATACATATTCAAAGTAATCTAACTATGGGATGTCACGCAACCCGCCCTTGACCGTGGGCTCGGCTTTTTGAAAAGATTTAAGACTCTGATCAGAGATTTACTACTGTACCCACAAGGCACGCACTCATCCCAAACGAGATGACCCATTCCACGGGAACTCGTGCCAAAACCTCAGCAGGAAATACTCCAAGCGATAACCACCCGCTCTAGGTTTTGCCGGCGCGCCGGGCCGCATCCCGGCTAACGTCGCACCCCCTTTTGCGCCACATTGGTACAAGCCACCCGCAGATGCTGCTTGACCCATCTCCAAATGGTGGCCTCGGTTTGGAACACTCCATACCTTAGTTAGGACTTACCCATTAGACTTGTGGTTAGTATGGAAGTGTATTGCAATGGATCCCGCAGACCGGTCCTTATAGTGCCCCGGGTGCTACCGACCAATGCCCTAGCTTGCACCCGGAACCCACCATGCATACACTCACAACCATAACTCATCACCGACAGAATTCCAAGGATAAGAAGTAACGGGGATCATATAGTAGAACCATGTTGCTACGACTCATTTTTATCCTATAGCAATCGTGTCAATACATTGGACACTAGATAATAGTAGTAATCACAAGGTGACAAGGAGGTTAGGCGAGATAGCATGGCTTGGGTTGCACATCAAGGTCGGGGGATCCTAAATAAATATATTGTAAGGGTTTCATTTGACTAATGCATATATAGCCTATGTGTTTTAGCGATAGCTTAATAAAACATGGGTTCAATATGCTCAAAAGATTGGTTTGGTGACTTGCCTTGTTCAGCAAAAGGGGAGGGAGGAACTTCGGGAAAATATTCCGGCTCTTCGGCGGCGTTGTAGTCTTCCCAATATAAATATAATGAAATAAATACAACATTCAATTAAACAATATAAGACCACACAACAAGCACATAGGTTTAAATTGGTTTAATTTAAGAAAAACCAAGTTATTAAGTTTCTGAAATCTATTTTATTAACAATTTTAAAAGGAACTATAAAGAAATATGGCCCTTTCTAAAAGGGATTTTAAATTGTGAAATGATCTCTTTTTAAGCTTTCTAATTAATTTAAAATGAAAGGTCTAGAGAAAACTTAGTGGTTTCATCATATTAACAGGAAATAATTAAATATAAGCCTTACTAAAATTTAAATAATTAAATTTACATTTTTATCCTAATGGCATTTGAATACCTATTTAAATAAACATGAAAATTTCAAAGTAAACATACTGTTTTTATGGAACTAATGTGTAGAGAATAAAATTACAAAATTTCTGGAATTGAAATGACAATTTTTAGAGTTCAAATGCGCCAGATATGAATTTTACAAGTTTAAAACAGTTTCTGGAATTTATTTTCAAATTTAAAATGCCTCGGGTCCACGGTGAGCCAGGCCCACGGTGAACCCGCGCACTGTACGCGTGGTCGGGTCCAATCTGGACCGTTGGATCCAGATCCAAAGCGCGAGAGCGAGGCGGGGGCGTTAAGTTATCGCGGACGACCAGGATTAAAACACTGAACCGGTACACGATGGACGCTCCAGATTAAACGAGGGTTTTAAATATAAATGAACGCGCAAGATTAAAATGTAACGTTTCGTACAGATCCGACGGTGCGGATTAGATCACGCACGTGGGGTTATAGGCGTCGTCCGATCACGATCGCACGGCCGTGGTTAGATCCGACACGGCACGGGTACTCAGCCCATGCCAGTCATCTTCTCCGACGACGGCGAGCGGGCCAGAGGCCACGGCGAGCGACGGCGGCCCTAGCTAAGCCTAGAAACAGAAAGAGGAGGCCTAGGGGAACACGGGGATACCTTAGGCGAGGCGAGCGGTCGACGGGGCACGGTCGGCGACGAGGGTAGACGATGGAGAGGTTCGGGTGCTCGACGCCGACGGTGATCCTACGGTCTTCTTGGCCAACGGAGGCGTGGCCGAGGTCGGGCGGTCGGCGACGGTCACGACGATGGCGACGGCGTTGACGGAGGCGGTCTGAGGCGGCGGCGAGCGGTGGCTAAAGTACGGCTGGCGGTGTTGCGCTAAAAACCGAAATGCGAGCGCTCTATTCATTCTCAACGCAACCGGGCGTGCGGGCTGGACGCGGTGGAGGTCAAGGGCTTAAATAGAGGCGTCGGAGGGGCTCGGGGGGGATCCCATGCAAGGAAAGCCGAGCAGAGGGATTTTACTCGCCGACGAGGTCTCGGCCATGCACGGTGCTGCGTTCCCGGGAGCTTAAACGCGTCTCTTAACGCGATTAAATGGGCAGGGGGGATCGGGGTGCATTAAACCGACGCCAATTGAATGCGTGAGGGTCCAGCGAGGCGGATCCGAGGTGGGGTCGTCGGCCGGTGCGATTTGGGGGCGGTGGCGGGAGGTGGACGACGGGTCCGACAGGTGGGCCAAGGCGGTCAGCGGGTGCGAGCGTGCGAGGGTGGAGGCTGACGGGTGGGGTCGGGCTCGGGCGCGAGAGGGGGGGGTCGTTTGGCGCCGACATGTGGGGCCGGGGTGTCGGGCGCGCGCGCGAGGGGAGGGGGCTCGCTGACAGGTGGGGTCGGGCTATCAGTCCGAGGTGGGCGAGGGTAACGGGCTGGGCTGGCCGGGAGAGAGAGAGAAGGGGGGAGAGAGGCTCGTTACTGTTTATAAGGTTTTCTGATTAAAAATAATTACAGAAAATGGATTAAAATATTTGGGCTACTTCCAAGGTTGGTAAAAATCTGTAAAAATTCTCAAAAATATATTTTGGCCTTGGGATCATATACAAAATTTTTCAGCCCCTGGTTTGGTCATTTCATCTAGGTTGTGGTTCAAAATGGTTAAGGAGGGTATTAAAGGTATTTCCAAAATTAATAATTCCAGAAAAATATATTAATTGATATTTTTATTTCTTTGAAAATTTGGGGTGTTACAGTCTTCTTCCGAAGCCGTTCGTGGGACTGCACTATGAACAACGTCCTGTATCAAGCCTCGATCGACTACATCAAGCAACACGTTATGACGACTAACGTGAATGGAGAAACCAGTGCCTTGAGCATGAGTCTCTCCGCTAGGTACATACTAGCAACCTTTGCGTTCTATTTCTTTAACTATATCGTCTTATGTTTGATGATAAGTATGTTTCAAGCTACTGCTTTGAGTAGTTTACACGTGCACATATCTGTCGTCATAATAATCACATGCTATTTTTGTATTAAATTTAACATGAAAATACCTAAATTCCTTACACAATCTTGCTCGATTACACTAGAGAAGAGCTGAATCTCATCGCGAAATGAAGAATTATTATTCAGTCCCATAGTACAACTTACTTTATCTGAAACAAAGAGAGAGAAAAGGTATTGCTTTACTTTCTGAACAAAGTGTCTTCATTCTGCCACAAACTGCCAAGTGAACAGGTGGTCTCGCTAGTTAGAATTCAGATAAATTGGTACCTTTACCAGTAATCCCCGCAGGAGCAGGCTACATCTTTGAAACAGTGGAAGCGTTTTCCATCTCGCACTACAATCTCCCGGTCGGTGTGCAATCCTTGAATCATACCTCTGATGGCATCATGGCAGTCACCAGGTACTCGATCACCACAAAACCTGAGGTTCTTGATGATGAGAAGCCCTGTTCCTGAGCTTGTGTTCCGCAAACGAAAGGCAATGGCCAACCTCTCACTGTGGTAGCTGAGCAGATGCTCCTTCACTAGATCCTCAAATCGTGGTACAGAAAACAACCTTGATCTTGGAATGTAGCCCATTTGCCAGTTGCCACCATCTTTACTATCTCATGATGCTGAGGATGGCTCTGATCTTCCATCATGAATGTGCGGCGTGTTGCGCGTATATCCAGAGAGCTAGTCGGGCACCTTCTTGTTGCCGGTATCCTTCGTTAGTACGTGTTAACATAAATATGTTCGGCAGGACCGAGGGAGGACGAGCTGCTTTCCACTATTTATCATAATATATGAAATTACGTGGAATATTTGACTGATAGTCATCCTGTGGTAATAGATCATCTTCCTGAGTGTGCCTTCCGTTTCTTGTTAGCACCCTTTGTGTCAAAACAAAGTTTCCTCTTAAATGCGGTCACATGTGTTGCTTTCATCCGTAGCTCATCAATAAGAAAACCACTAGGAGTGTTCCAATCATCATTCTCATTATCATATTCATCAAGAATTGGTCTAGACTCACTCCTAGAGTTACTTAGCAACTCCATTATAGGATTGTCTTAGTAAAAAAAAAAGCAAGATTCATTGTCAAGATACAATGATCCACCTCTTTTTCTTGAATGCTTCAAAAATCAGCTTCAAATTGTTGGATGTGTAATTTTAGATTATAATGCACATAGACCAGCTTGTGGAGATTATCATAACCTAATTGGTTTCTCAATTTAGTATGAACTAAAGCAAAAGTAATCCAATTTCACTCGTAGCCACTTGATGAATTACATTATGAAACAATAAGCTTGCCAAGATTTTGTAATTCTCTGCATTATCCTCCATATGAATTCCACTATTGAGCTACAAATAATTAATTAATTAATAATAGCATTCACTACTAGAAATCCTTTGATTTATGACAATTTTAAAATAACGATTCAAATTTTGGTCATAGAATAAGGTACATTAATAACGGTTTTACCTTATTCATTACGGATATTGGATGTGAGTGTCAACCCCCACTACCACAGAAACATACATTAGTGACGGATCATAACGTACAGTAGTGACAGACATGTCCCCCGCCACCCTTATCATGTCAGTAAAGCTCTATCATTAATGACGGGTAAATATACATCACTAAAGGGTCTCTCTAGTTCCCCTCTGTGTCCAGCATGCCCCCTTTTAGTGACGGGGAGTACTTTACACCCGTCACTATTGTGTTCTTTAGAGACGGGTCATCAATGTCACCCGTCACTAATGTTATGATCATATTCTTAAAAATAATTATTTTTAGGTTATATCCTGTATAGGTCATATAAGTGACGGGGAGTACTTGGCATCCGTCACTAATAATATGGTCATTTAAAAAAATTAATAAATTTTTAGGCCGCATCCTGAATCACAGACAGAATTTGGAAGCCAACATATGCAACATCCAAAGCACATCGCAGACAATTCATCATAGAGGATTCATTACCAAATTAGTATCACATACATTAACTTCTAACTCGTTATCTCAGAGAAAATGTCTAAAACAAAGAGCGACACAAGACTGTTTCATGACTTTTGAATAGCTAACCTATACTGATATTAAGGCCCTATTTGGGAACACAGTTTTTAGAAACTACAGTATTTCAAAAACTATATTATACTATGTTTGTGATAATACCACAATTTATAATACCACAGTTTTGGAAAAAGTGATTCATACCAAAGTTTTCAATAGTGTAGATTGAGTACAACATTTATAATACTACAGTTTACTTTACATAGATTTTAGATGGAGTTGCCAAACACCTTTTGTATATAATACTGTAGTATTGCTCAATACTGCGGTATTACTTCCAAAACTACAAAAAACTTTGTTTCCAAACAGGACCTAAGAGCTTGAATAGTATCCTATCACTATCTAAGCTTCCACCACCACCACCATGGACAGCTCAAATAGAAGCCCAATGGGTAGTAGCGGGAGCACCATGGCAGCGTCTGGGTAGGAGAACCACTGTGAATAGTCATGCCAACTTTGAGTGCATTATCTCGAAGAAATTGGCTACGACCATTAGTTATCTCGAAAATATTGGCTAAAAACAGTAGGTCAGTTTACTCGTAACAATAAAATGAAAACAAAGTTAGCAACAACGGACGGTGCATTCAGATGGGGAAGAGGAGGAGGATGATGACCTTAGGAGGAGGATGAGGAAGATGCAACCAAGGTGGCGACGAGTGGGGCGACCACGCGCGTCGATGGTGCAGGTGCCACGGCTAACGATACATGTGGCCAGGAGCACCGAAGAGCACGACGAAGGCGACGACGGCGATGGGAGTTAGGTTTAGTGTTGCGCGAAATGAAAGCCTAATGATTCACTTCGGTTACCCGCCTATTTATAAGCGGGATGAGTCATCAGTGACGGGTGGTAGTTACCAACCGTCACTAATTATGTAGGGGCCTTTAGTGACAGGTATATCTAAAACCCGTCACTGATGATGTAGGGGCTTTAGTGATGGGTATAGCTAAAACCCATCATTGATGATGTAGGGGAGTCTCACGGGTATAGATCAACCTTTAGTGATGGGTAATATTGTTGCCCGTCACTAAACGATCATTTAGTGATGGTTGATTATTATTACCCGTCACTAATGCTATGGCCATTTTGAAAAAATAATAGTTTTGGGGCCACAACCTGAATCAAAGACAAGATTTGGTAGCCAACATTCCAAAACACATCACAGATAATTTTTAGGCCACAACCTGAATTAAAGCCAGGATTGATTTGGCAGCCAACATATCACAGATAATTTATCATGAAATACAGATAATTCATCACAAAAGATTTATAACCTAATATTGCATCATATCCCAAGTTTGCAGTACATACATCACAACCTCAATGCCATTAGTAACAATGTTGAAATGGAAGGCGCACACTGTGCAAACTTCTAATGGGTTGTCGCTAAGAAATTTCCCTAAACCTTTAGTTAGATAGCACTGTCTATCCATTGCTTTATGCACCATAATTGGGACTGCGTCAGACCCTGCTGCTGCCACCTGAATCTCGGTGGTCTAGTGGTGTAGGTGAGGTGTGATTTACTTTTCACAGTACTGCCTTGAAAAGTACTATAAAATAAAATTTAAACAAAGCTATTATAGAAGGCTATTTATTTAGACCAACTACATGTGCAAATAACTTACCACCAACTTCTTGTTGATGATGGTGTTATTTATTGTGCAGACATATAACCGACTATTGGAGGATAAACCTGTCGAGATGTCTTGTAGGAGAGACTTCCTTCCTGGAGTTACATCCGTTGAATTGCCAAAATAACATGTGTGTTTTAATTGGTCCATTTGGTTGGTGTCGACCTCCCTGGCTATCCCCTTCCCCTTCTTGTCTGCAACATTACTAGGACCCTCCCCTGATATTATAAGAAACCATGATAAGAACATAAACAGAAGATGTGCATGTGTAGTAATGTCGCTCCTTTATGTATACCACTATCGTCGTTGTCCTCCACTCTGATGGCTGTTGAGGTCTTCTCATCACCAAAGTTTGTGTAGAATTTTGCCATAATAGTCAATGGGTCATGTTCCATTGTTATTACCGAATAGTCCCCTTGTGTTAGGCCACCTCATCGGCTAAATTCAGGACACCTTTTGTGGAGACATATCGTACCGCCGCCCCCACAGCTCACAACCTCAACCTCAGTGGTGAACCCCTCTCTTGTCATTATTTTGAGGGTGTCGCCAGCACAAATGTTATTGACCTCACAAAATCTTTTTTGATAGATACTATAATAGTAACAGACGTGCTTCAGTTTGTTAACACAATAAACAGGACATGCAATGTACAAAAAACTATAACTAAACTTGGTGACGTCCGCCATGAACTAGATGATTGATCTTTATTAAGCAATTATCAGGAACATAGGTTGGTACTTGTAGATCGTTTGGAATCCTTGCCATACCATAATTCACAAATTTCAGATAAATGATTTTATAAACTAAAATTTAATAGTAAGCATGAACAAACTAATGAGAATGAGAATGAAACCGAGGTGCGGAGGGCACGGGCGACGGAGCGGCGAGGAGCACGATGAAGGCGACGGTGGCAGCAAGAGTATAGGGTTAGGGTTACGCAAAATAAAAGCGTGATGACTCACTTCGTGCTCTTCCCATAACCCGTCACTATAGGGCCCTTCTTTAGTGAAGGGTCATACCACAACCCATCACTAATGGGGATGCCCTTCTTTAGTGACGGGTCATACCACGACCCGTCACTAATAAGGTAGCGTTACTGACATGTGTGAAACAACCCGTCACTAAAAGTGTATTACTGATGCACGTCTTTTGCCCGTCATTTAAGCTACGTCACTAAAGACTGTTTTGGGGTAGTGCCCTTCGAACAACTATGACAAAGTAAAACTATTTATCATATAAATTACCAGAGATTCGTCATAGAAGTGAAACTGTATAGTTTCACTGTTCAGGCCCCACATGTCCGATAATGTTTTTTTCATAAATGTGGGATTTTTTAAAAAAATGTATAGTGTATGGGAATTGAATCCAACACCTGCTAGTTTAGAATTGAGTTGGCTTACTATTAGACTACAAGATTAGATGTGCTTACAAATAGGAACACTTTTTCTTATTGGATATTTCATCTTTCATGACCTTTCATCGTGCTAGCAGTTTGCTAAGAGGAACGAAATGTGTTACAGAGCTCAAAATCTAAGTATCTAAAATTTTAAAATCTGATGCAAAAACATGAGAATGAAATAATTTTTTGAAATTAATGAATTTTATACAAAATTTTGAAGTGTTTAGAAATATTTTTTCAAATTTTCTATGAGTTCTCAAAATCTAAGAATCTAAAATATTAAACTTATAATCTATAACACTAGAGTTAAAATGAATTTTTAAATTTCTGAATTTTCTATGAATTTTTAAGTATTCAGAAATTTTCTGCCAATTTTTCACAACTGTGTGCAAGTTGAGAAAAACTAAAAAAAAGAGTGCAGGGTTCAGCCTTTAGAGGTGAGACCTCTGGCCCCAATCCACATTGAAGCCCAATAGATCTAATCTGTTGCGCCTATCTCGGAAATTCCGATCTAGACTCTTGGTCTGCAATTTAAAGAATTATTAGAACTTCCGATATCCTTATCGAAACTTCCGATCAGGCTAATTTTTCACGATTCACATCGGAACTTTCGGTTTGAACTCTCTGTCTTTAAATTAGAAATCATCGAAACTTCCGATTCCAAACCGGAACTTCCGATTTGAGCTCTCTCTTTTGCAAACAATAAATTATCAGAACTTTCGATACCATATCGAAACTTCCGATTTGAGCTCTCTATTTCTAATTCAGAAAATAATTGGAATTTCTGATTCTAAATCGAAACTTCTGATCCAACCAAAATTTTCTTGGGTCACGCTTGCATCGTCCACGTCATCTGTGTTATCCACAACAACTGTGCTTACGTCATCCACGTCATTCTTAAAGCCCACCTTGTTCGCAATGGCCACGCCCACGTCACTTGTTCCCATGTCTCTCATGCCCATGTCTCCCTGCCCAAGTTAATCGTGTCACCCACACCCACGTAGCCCATGGGCCATGTCGAATCAACCGCCATCTCCTACTTCGGCCCCAATGACCCCAACATACACACCGCTCGAGCACATGCCGCCTGCAGCAGGCGCCACACCATCGATCCACCCCACCATATGATGGTCACTCGCTCAGAGGATGGTATCTACAAGCCTAATAAGAAGTTCTCCCTAGCTTCATCTAGCACTCTAGTGATTTTACTAGTGCTATCCACCACCCGTGTGGCTCTTCATGACCCCAACTAGAAGGCCACGATGCAGCTAGAGTTTGATGCACTTCAAGCAAACCACACTTGTCGACTTGTTCCCTGACACCCAAGAGCGAAAATCATCACCGACAAATGGGTGTTCAAACACAAGCTACACTTGGACGACAGTATCGATCGCTATATATATTCACTCCTATTGTCAAGCCACAAATAATATGCACTATGCTTGCTCTTATTGCAGGACGCAAGTGGCCGGTGAAGCAGCTCGACATCTCCAATTCTTTCCTAAATGGGCACTTGGATGAATGGGTCTTGTGTTAGCAGTTGGTCGGATTCATTAATCCTCATCGACTGAATGTCATCTGCCTCTTGTCAAGTCCCTCTACGGTCTATGGTAAGCTCCGCGCGTCTGGTTCGCGTGCATCACTGGCTTCCTCCACACACGTAGCTTCACTACAACCTGCTCTGACACATCTCTGTTTGTTCTTCAACGTGGACAAGATATGGCCATCATGCTTCTTTACATCGATGACATAGTTTTGAGTGCCTCCTCCAAGTTCCTTCTCCAAGATGTCATTGTTAGTTAATTAAAGATCTCATGGGAGGAGAGGGAAACCGAGTCCCTCTCCTCCCCATTTTGACTCGGGCTAAACCTAACTACTCCCCTATTCTTCAGGCGCCCTGATCGGGGGCGCTCCAACCCATCTGGTTGAGGGGCCCCTGTCGCGCAGTGCCAGATAAATAGGGGAGAGGTTCTCAGCGCCAGGATGATGCTCGCGCGACTGAAACCTCTTCCAACCCATCTAAGCCATCCGATCTACTAAGGCACTGCAGCGGTGGGAAGCCTCCCTCGCCTCCACACCGCCGGACGTCGGACTTAAACGACGCCACAGCTTCACGCCATGGCGTCCCCTTCTTCCTCAGCAAAGCAGAGGTACGACCTCCTTAGTTCTACCCTACTGGTCTAACCCTAGACGATCCTAAGCATGATTAGTTCCATCAATGGTATCAGAGCTGTACTAGAGGTAGGCTAGTTAGGGTCTTTTCGGCGTCGGCCCTCTTGGACTGACGCTTTTTGTGGCTACCCTAAGCCCCTGCTGTAAGAACTCTAAGTACCCGCAAGAACAGAGATTTCCCCAACCCTGCTGAGATCCTTCGGGTAAGAACACCAAGAGATTAAGAACAGAACAAAAAAAACAGAGAGGCTTCAGATCTGAGAGTTAGGGTTAGGGTTTAAACCCTAACCCTAACCCTAGCTACGAAGGGAAGGTAGCTGGGCCGCCGCGCGCTACGTCTTGGGTAGCCGCCGCACCCCGTGCCTCGAGCCGCCGCCGCGCGCTGCGCCTCGGGCCGCCGCCGGCGCGCGCCGCTCCTCGGGCGGCCGTCGCGCTGCCGCCGCGCCTCGGGCCGCCACCTCGCGCCGCCGCCGGGCCTCGGGCTGCCGCAGCGAGCCGCGCCTCGGGCGACCGCCGCGCGCCGCGCCTCGGGCCGCCACCGGCCACCGCCGCGCGTCGCGCTCGGGCCGCCGCCGCGCGCGCTCGCCCTCCGTCCGCCGCCATAGCCGCCTTGCTCTCGGGCCGGGTGGAGGGGAGGGGAGAAAAATGAGTTAGGGTTAGGGTTTCGGCCGGCTGGGGTCCTTTTAAGCGGGCTACGATCGCGCTCGGCCGTCGGATCAGATCCGACGGCCAGCACTGATTGGGCAAGATTAAGCCCAGGCGGGGGAGCAAAATTTCGGCCCAGGCCCAGGTTGGCTTCGGCCTGTCGAAAGTCTCTGTTGGGCCATGTTTTGGGCTGAATTTTGTTTCTATTTTCCAGAATTAAAATAATTACTTTTTTGTTTTATTTATTCCTAGAAATTAAGAAAATTGCCCAAAAATAAGATAAAATTAAGTTTAATGCGGGTAAAATTTTGTATAATTTTGTTCAGACTTAGTAATTTTATTATGAATTTTGCAGCAATTTTAAGTACTTTTATGATATTTCCTTTATTAAATTTAGTCTAAGGACTATATTTAATTGAGGAATATTATTTTAGAATTTATGATTAAGTTTAAATTTCAGAATTTTATTACTGTTTTTAATCAGTGTACTAATTAAGATTAAGTATTCCGCTGTGTGTATATACTGTTTAAAATAAGTATTGTGCTGTAAATTCAAAATTTTATTACTCATTAAGTAGTGTATTAATTAAGATTAAGTCTTCCGCTGTGCATACACTATTTAAAATTACTCAGTAATTTTGTGTTCTGAATTTCAAAGCATTTTAGTATTTTTGTGATATTTATTTATTAAATTTAGTCTAAGGACTATATTTAATTGAAGAATATCTATTAGAAATTTTGTTTAAGTTTAAATTCAGAATTTTTATTACTGATTCAGCAGTGTATCAATTAGTTTTTAAGTTTTCCGCTGTGTATACACTGTTTTTAAGTTTAGTACCATGTTCATCCTATCAATTAAGTAGCATTTATTCTGTCAATTAGGTTTGAACCAACGAGATAATTTAATTTGGCATTATAAATGTTGTATTTGGTTAACATAGTGATTTTATCTCCTGACCAACGTTGGTGATGAAATTACTGTGGTTTAGTTGAATTGATTCTATTTCTGCCCAACGGTGATGTAGAATTAATCTGCCCTTTAAGTATGTCATATGTTGATTTTGACCAACGTTAAATTTTCATGTGTCATATTTGTCTGTTATAATATATTTTGAAAATGTTCCTTATTAGAAATTTGATAAGTCATATCTCCGGCATTGAGTCTCTCAATGGTGAGAACTACGGTTCCCGGAGATGAGATATTAAGATAGCGATTGTGCTATAGGACATAAATCTTGTTGTAATGCTTGATTGTCTAACTAAGCGTGCGAAGCCCGTGATCTGAGAGGATGAATGCCAAGAGGCTTTTGTCATAAGATTACGTGACTTCGCCGGAATAAGAATAAAATAAGACATACCGTACTAAATGAAATCAGTGGAAACACAAAATGTATTATGATTAAGAGCTCCATAATATTAGGGGTTCTATCCCACGTCATGATACTGTAAAGAGTATCTGAAGGTGACTTTTCTAAGGCGTATGCTAGCACGCTTATTAAGAAAAGCTTAAGAAGTTTTTGTGACATGGTTTTCAAAGATGAAACCCATGAATAAAGAGCTCAAGGATGATATTATCGTCCAAATTGTTATTATGACGTCACACTAAGTTTTTTTATGATCATTTTGTGATCAACTACAACTTACAGCGAGAGTGTTGGAGTTTGTAGATGCTGTTTTCAAACTATGTATAAGAATTAAGTAAGCACGTAATGATTTAGGTCATAATGTGCAACATAAATAAAGGGGAAGAAGCATTATAAGACTCGTTCTAATAATGCTAAGGTCTCCTCTTAAAAGCTCACATAAAGGAACATGATGTCCTGAAGGGCATGTACAGACATGTAAGGAGGAACACCACATGAAGGAATATGTGGAGTTCCCAAAATGGATGAACAAAAATGGTAATAGATGAAATTTTTGCACTTAGAAATAAAGTCTTTAGTCTTGCTTTTGAGCATGACAAACTTTATTTATTTTCTCAAGATGATTTTATCATCTGAGAATAATGATAAGAGCAAAAGAATTGATGACGTATTTTCGAAATTATGGCACTATCTAGTGGGCCATATTTCGAGGGGGAGGATTGAACGTTGAGTCAATTCTTCCGCTTTAGTTTCTTTAGACTAAGTTTCATGCATATATTGCATTAAGATAAATACGTCAAATAAATTAAGAATGACGCGAGATTAAGTTTAATGATTGTAGTAATTTTTATCTCCCGACCAACGTTGGTGATAATGTTATTATATTTAAGTTCAATTGATTCTAATTCTGCCCAACGGTGATTTAAAATTAATTGATTAACATTTATCCAATCTAAGAGCGATCAGATCATAGCGATCAGATCATAAGTTGCTATGGATAAATTTTAAGATGTTTTTAAGGCTGATCTAAAGTTTAAAAGAGTAAGATCTGACCGTGCTAAGGTCAATATACCCCGTATAACTGATTTCTTGAACTCTTTTGCAAGGTTCTATAGAAAATGGCAAAATAGCCCGGTATTACATATCGGGTGTACCTTAGCAAAATAGAGTGGCTATAAGGTGCACTCGCATTTCAGTGGACATAGTGAGTAGTATGGTAAGTTATTCCACTCTACCGATTAATTTGTGGATGGAGGCATTAAAAACCGCCATTCATATTTTTTAATTGGATCCCTAATAAGTCTGTGCCTAAAAGCACCATAAGAATTATGGACAGGACGATAACCATTTTCTAAATTACTTTAGAATAAGGGTATGTCGTCCTGCTAAGTCTATATTTTAACCCAAATATTGATAAGTTAAAGACCTAAGAAGTAAGTTGTCAATTTTATTGACTACAAAGTTAAGTCTAAGTGATCTCGCTTTTAATGTCCTAACAGACATGTTAAGTTTGAAGAGACGAGACATGCATTTTTTGAAGATGCTTTAATCAGGGGGAGCACGGTACTTAGAGGAATTAATCTTGAAGAGAAGTGGGTTAGTGAATCCACTCCTATGATTCAAGAGCAATTTTTTCATGTACCTGTGGTAGTGTCCTTTTTGACCAACACTTGAGTTTGGACCTTCATTAGCGACATCTATTGTACATGAGGCTTCTGTTATTCAGGAATCTGCATTTCTAGATGATGCTAATGAAGAAGTAAAATATGACTCTCTAACTTAGTAAATAATGTGCCAACTCAGATGAGAAGCAGATTAAATGAGACATTTTTTGTGTGTCTTATTTAAGGATTCTTTAAGAATCATTAAGGCATATTATGACTTAGAACTGCATCAGATTGATATAAAGACGACATTTTCAGTAAGCTTTAAGTGAGAATGTCTATATGACACAACTAAGTGTTTTGTCATAGAAAGGAAAGGAAATTTTAGGATGCCGTTTATTTAAGTCCAAAGTTTAAGTAAGGGCACCTAAAATTTAATTAGACTATTAAAAAATTTTGGGTTTTAAGAATAATGAAGAGGACAATTGCGTTTGTCTAAGTTTAAGAATGGGAAATTTATTTTCCCAGTTTAGCATGTGGATGACGTTCTGCATGCAAGTGGTAATGTCCATCTAATATTAGAAACTAAGAAATCTTGTCCTCTCATTTTGACATTAAGAATCTTGGAGAAATTTTCCTATATATTAGGATTAGAGTTTCTCTAAGATATCATTAAGGGGGTATTAAGATTATCGCATACGGCATACTAGAAGATATACTGATAAAGTATATAGTATGCATGCGTATGAGCTATCGCCTGATTCGATAGTCAAGGGTGATAAGTTGGGAACTTTTAGTATCCCAGGAACCAATATGAGATCGATCAAATTAGATTGGTTCCATATGCTTCTGTTGTCGGAAGCCAATGTATGCTCAATTATGTACTCGCCCTGACTAAGTTTATACCGCCGGAATACTTGGCAGATATCAGAAAATCCAGAAATAGATCGCTGGATTAAATTAAGAAAGCCTTGAGATTTATATAAGGCACAACGACCTCATGCTAATGTATGAAAGATTAAATAACCTAGCGATTGCGGGTTATTTAAATTAAGACCTTGCGAGATGAGTGAATGATAAGTAGTCCACATTAAGATTCTTATTCACACTCGCAAAGGGAGCTGTGTCGTGGAAAAGCTCCAAACAAACTATGATGGCATCTACCACGATGTATGCCAAGTTTGTAGCAAGTTGTGAGGCCGTCGGACAGGCACTATGTTTCTAAGAAGTTTATTCCGATTTGTAAGAGTGGTCGACAGCATTTTTAAAAACCACTTAAGTTATACTGTAGTAATGAGTCAACAGTATAATTCTCCTATAACAACAAGAAGTGTGTTGCTGCCAAACACATCTAAGCTAAAGTGTTATATTGTTGAGGAGAGAATCCAAGATCAAATGATAAGTAGAGCATATAAGTACCAAGCGAACGCTTGCGGATCCGCTCACAAAAGGTTTACCTCCCAATGTGTTCAGAGAACACTTAGTCGACATGGGTTTAAGGTAAAACTATGATCTATGGATTTATAAGGGCCCAAAATAAGTTGAGAAACTATTTCAAAATGGAAATGTGCATTGTAGTTGTTGAGTCATATAGTACGTAACTGACTATTATGATGCAGCATGCTCTATGCATTGATCTATAATGGAATAGGTGTAATGTTAAGTTAAGTTAAGAACTAAGTTGAGATCTAGGGGGAGAATGTTAGTTAATTAAAGATCTCATGGGAGGAGAGGGAAACCGAGTCCCTCTCCTCCCCCTTTTGACTCGGGCTAAACCTAACTACTCCCCTATTCTTCAGGCGCCCTGATCGGGGGCGCTCCAACCCATCTGGTTGAGGGGCCCCTGTCGCGCAGTGCCAGATAAATAGGGGAGAGGTTCTCAGCGCCAGGATGATGCTCGCGCGACTGAAACCTCTTCCAACCCATCTAAGCCATCCGATCTACTAAGGCACTGCAGCGGTGGGAAGCCTCCCTCGCCTCCACACCGCCGGACGTCGGACTTAAACGACGCCACAGCTTCGCGCCATGGCGTCCCCTTCTTCCTCGGCAAAGCAGAGGTACGACCTCCTTAGTTCTACCCTACTGGTCTAACCCTAGACGATCCTAAGCATGATTAGTTCCATCAGTCATCGCGTGGCTCTACACCAAATTCACCATCACAGACATGGGCTAGCTACGCTTCTTCCTTGGCATTGACATGCGCTGAACCTCTCAAGGCTTCTTTCTACCACAAGCCAAGTATGTCGAGGACCTCCTCGACCATGCCGGCATGGTGAGTTGCAAGCCCACTACTACATTGATAGATGTCAAGGCTAAGCTCTCTTCAGCCTCTAGGAGCGATGTACGTGATGCTAGTGAATACCAGAGCATTGCTGGTGGTCTTCGTTACCTCACCATCACTCGACCCGTCACCGCTCACACCGTCTAGTAGGCATGTATTCATATGCATAGCCCAAACGATTGTCACATAGCACTGGTTAAAAGCATACTTCGCTACATCCGCGGGACATCTGATCTTAGCCCTTACCTGTGTGCAGCCACTTCACCGGCCATCACCACCTACTGCATCTTCTTCGATGATGCACTCGTCTCCTGGTTGTCAAAGCAATAGACTATGGTATCGCGGAGTAGTATGGAAGTCGAATATCGGGTAGTCACAAACACTAAGGCCGAGCGCATCTAGCTTTGTCAACTTTTGGGTGAGCTACATTGTGGTGTTCCTATTGCATGCTACGGTGGTGTATTGTGATAACATTTCTGCTATGTACATATGTAAGAATCCAGTGCATCATCGTTGGACGAAGCACATAGAGTTAGACATTCATTTCGATAGGGAATGTGTTGCTTTAGGTGACCTGCGTGTCACCCGCATTCCAACTAGTTAGCCGCGCGCAAATGTAATGACTAAGAGCAACTCTAGCAGGGCCTCTACTTAAGCCTTCAAACTCACTTTTGAGAGCCTGCGAGAAAAATCGAGGTCCAACAGGGTCTCTACTCGACTCTCAAAATAGGCCTTCAGGCCCTCATCCTCAAGGGCCTCCTATTTCAATTTGAATATTTAAATACAACAGATGATTATGTTCCTATATTTAAATTTGAATATTTGTATTTATATTTAAAATTTTGAATATTTAAATACAATAAGGCCTCGTTTGGATCCCAAGTATTGAAAGAATTGGATTTCATTTCAAATTATATAAAACATTGAATTGTATTGAATTTAATTAAAATCCAATATTTATGTTTGGCCATACCATAGAATTGAAATACGAGAACTAATTCTCAAACCTGTTTAGTTGATCAAACTATGGAATCAATTCCATTAATACAAGAAAATATTAGCTACAAAAACAAGCTTAATGAAGGAATACATAGTACAATGATTAATCTTGTTAAATATAAGAATTTCGGTCAATTCTTTTTTTCTTGAAGAGGAATTGGGCAGAACTATGAATTCCTGGTTGAATTCTAAATCAGATTTGATAATTCCAATTCCATAGTGACCCAAACAACCCACCTCATGGAATTGAATTCCAATTCTTTAATTCTAGTCCCAATACCTAAGATCCAAACAAGCCCTAAATGATTATGTTCCCATATTTAAATTTGAATATTTGTATTTATATTTACAATTTTAAATATAGTCATTCATTATTAAACAATAAATAATTTATTATGTATTGTGTTTTTGTCAAATACATGTGTAGAGTTGAACTTAAAAAATAAATCTCTCAAAAATAAGAGTGCTCAGGTCAAAAGTAGAAATCCTGATTTGAAGGTTACTGCTCAGTTGCTCTAAAGGTCCATGTTTATACACTAGTCTCTCCGGCCACTCGACGCAACGACTGCGGCGGGTGTTAACGTAAATCTATTTGGCAGGACCGAGTCTTCTGCATCTGCCCATATCACATGCATGCCTTGCACCGGTATCGCATGCACGCCATGTAGTTGCTCGTGCACACGTCTCCTGGGTAGCACCCTCCTCGCTGATGGCTCAACACCCATGTATAAACGTTTCCGGTATCAATGCAAAACTCTGTTGTTGAGTCCAATCTTCCTTCAATTAGCTTTCTAGTTTGTATGACTTTGTCCCATTTCTTTGCAGCAGCGTAGAAATTTTAGACCAATGCAAGGACACCAATATCATCAATCAGGTTGCAAAGACCGTGTGTAAATATCAAATAAATAACTAGAATTCAGAATAAGGATTTAAAGACCGTGTGTAAATCGTACGTGAGCATCAAAATAATACAATTACCGTCATCAAGAACACAACAAGGTGAAACGAGCACAAAAATAATGATGCCACCAGTAATTAAAGCAAAAACAGATTGTTTATGGATAATGGTATCCACGGATTCATGTGAGCCGTTCGATCCTTTTCGGATCGCTACAGATGGTAGCGATCAAAATAGGGGTACGGTATGAAGAGCTTCTCTATAAAGGGCGTAAAGGGAAAATTCCTAGGCTGCCTTTTTCATGCCAGCTGTGATCTCGGCCGCCTATGCCAGATCGAACGGTCAACGTGTCGTCCGCGGAACTTCCGCCTTCCCTTCTCCGGCGACAACCACGCCGGAGTCCATCACACCTCCGGCGGCCGATTCGAGAGGGAAAATCTAGAGTTCCTGACCCAAATGCTTGTACTGCTTCAGGATGCAGCCGGTGCGGCCTCTCCGCCATGGCTAAGGGCATAGAGAAGTCCAATGCCAACTCCAGCTTTTTTTTCTCCTGCATCCCCTCTTACAAGTCTCCTTCTTCGTTGATTCGTACCATGATTTCTTAGCCAAGAGGTAACAAAATGCAAAATCACTTACCAAACGATGCGAGATAATATTTATCACTCTAAAAAGGTCTGCACAGCCTCGTCACCAGCTCAATTTTACAGGTATCGTTAGATAGAGCTAAGCAGGATTTTAGTTTGGTTATTTTCCTGGCGAATTCTGAGCAGCATGCAGCCTCGGGAAGGAGAAGCTGTCGTGGCGCTCCAGCGTCGCGTCGAAGTCGACGCGCACCTCTGCCTGCCCTGAGTCGAGGCTCCGCTGCTTCGTTGGAGGTATCAGGTGCCTAGTAGGCGACGATGATGGCATGTCACCAGCGGTGTCAGTCTCTGACAAGTCCGAGTCGTCGGACAGCGACCCCGTGGCACCAACATGCGCGATGGTCTTGTACCGGTGGAGGTGACGGACCGGCACAGCGGCGGTGGCGGCGTCGCACTGGCACTGAAGACTTGCCTCCGTCGTGTCCGTGTTCGGTGTCTCTGAAGAAGGCTGATGGGATGATCTCTTCTGCTGCTTCTTCTTCACCACTGCTTTGTGCCATTTCTTCAGAGCCTTTGCCGTCTGCTCGTCGAAAATCGTTCTCTTCATCTGCGACCCCATCTGGAGAACAATCCTTCTCCGGTTAGTCGTCGACAGGATAATAGTAAACCATGTGTTGACATCATATGCAGCTCAATATCATTTCTGAAATGTTAGCTGAAAGTGAAGTGAGCTACTGAACTTTGTTAGCTGATGTGAGTACCTGAGATACAAGGGCATAGAGTGGAAGTGTGATATAGCTGCACATAAATTGGACGATCACCCTGTACAGGTGGATTGGAGCAAAATAGTTAGTATCCCACAGAAAATTCTGAGGAAAAGTAAGCCAAACTGTCTGAAACTTACCCAAGGCAGACTCTGGCAATGATAAGATGAAACTTGTCATGGAAGCAGGACCTCAACCCAAATTCGTACTACACAGAAATTCAGCATCATCAGAGAAATTACAATTGTGCTATAAAATTTTCTTGCGAGTCTTGAAATGAAAAAAGTCTTACCCAAATCCAAAAGAAATATGTAATTTCAAATGCATTCTGCAAGAACAATGAACAGCCATTAGATAAAGGATAGACCTGTTTTCTGGCAGCCTTGTGGATTCAGATTCAACTTTAAGCGCATACCAAAGATTAGAGATTATGTAATTAAGTGGCAACAAAATATTCTCTAATCATCATTATTTTATTTCCTGGCAATCATGTCAGTTCAAGTTCAATTTGACACTGCTATCCAGATGTCTATGGACTATGGTGTATGCCATTCATCATCATTTGATGGATGTACGCAAGTCAAGACTGTATGTTCAACACAAAAGCTTTGCCTGCATGCTTTATGTTCAAGTTACCTGAAATGATGCGAAATGGATAAGATGAAGAACCAGACGGGGTTTCCCAAACCAGAAATGTTCATCACTGAGTTTCACCACCGGCATTCCTTGAATAACTGTATGCCTCTCTTTAATTTCAACAGCCATCATTGCAATTATAGCCTGCAGCTTTGTTCCAACTGCTAAAGTCACCTACATGTAAGAAAGAATTGTTAGCACCGGACATAACAGATATGTTACCATAATGGTACCAAACTGAGCACTTACTACAAGGGGGATTGTAGAGAACCAGAACAAGTTATGCCATCCTGGAAAAATATTTAAAATGAAAGGAAGTCAGCATCATTCCCATGAGAGCATCTTAGCCAAATTACATCTGAACTCAAACCAAGGAGCTCATTTGTTCAAGTGGTCAGTTTTATTTATGATAATTGGAGCGTTCAATTCAAAGCAAGTAGCACTCCTTCAGTGAAGCAAGCTATGTGCAATGCAAATGACCATTTGACAGCATCATAGTGTTTGGGAAGTTGATGGTTAAAAAATAATAAGATTATAACTCACCATGAACGTTGAAGAGCATAACAGCCAACGCAGAAGCCCATAAGGGTGGACTGGTAAGGTAATGGGTGATAAAGTGAGTCATTTGATAATTAATTATTAGGAAAACAAAACAAGGATAATAAAGAGAACAAGAAGACAAAATGTTGCAACTCTACGATAATGGCGCACAGAATCAGACACTAACTTCTGATCTGTAGGAAACTACTGCAAGAAATGATTGCTCTTTTTATGTGAAAATCAAACATCCTAAATTGTAACTGGCATTTCCACGGGTATATGCACAACTTATTTAAATGTAGCTAACTCTTAATGGATAAAGAACAATGGATAACAAAAAAAAATCAGATTAATGTTTAAAGAACACAGCTCATTTTGCAGCTAACCCTCTTGTCTGTAAATGAATGAAAGGGTTCATAAAAATGACTAATTTTCTAATTGTCCACTGCAGCAGTCTGCTCAAAAGGTCCAAGAAAGGTGTACAAAAACAAATGTTACATTTTGTAGCCTCCTTACCTAATGCCAACAACTGTCTTGAAATCATCCTCCAATGACCTCTTGGTGTACTTTTGAAAATTGAACCTAGTCCCTGGAGATAAATGAGCCTACAACGAGATTTATCAGAAGCACAAAATTAAAAGCATGAGCTGCATGAAATCACTGGTAATTTGGAAAATGACAAGCTACTTACAGCAATGAACCCATGCCGCAATGTCAGGTAGTCTGTCCTCCTAACAGATCTGAAAAACTGCCTAAAGAAGCTCACCTACAAATTTCACAACAAATCGAATCACAGGAAACTGAATGAGTTTGAAGCCATTAAACTTCATGTTTAGATAAAAAAATGCAGAGATAATCATGAGAATATGTTTTAATGCTCTAGCTATAGAATTGCTTGTCACCCATAGCCTATGGTATTGTTAATATTATTTTTACTTTATAATCGTGGAAAACCTTTTTCCCTCCTTGAGCCAGTAATTTCTCCTTTGAATAAATAGTCTGTTCAAGTTGAAACATTTGATTTCCATTATCTATTAAAATTGTAGAATTGTAAGTACTAATTTCCAGGTAGATTCAAGTTAATGTCATACATTAACCTGAGAAATTGAAGTACTGTGAAACAATCGGCATGCTAACTGGTAATCATAAATAGGCAAATGGGAGAAACTATGACAAAACTTACAAAATAAAGCAGAACAGTGCTTTTGCTCCAACAGCTTGCATGTTGCCTCACAAAAGATGTTTGATGAGTAAGCCTAAACTTTGAGGGATCTGTAAAAATTAAATATGAAACAAAACCACAAATCAACAGAATGAAACAGGATAAGCTTGGTGCCAAATGAACCAATAGATATTTACAGACCATGGATTTGCTTCTAATATCTAGCATGAATTTCACATAAACCATATGTACAGTAGCTTTTCAAAATGGATATTAGTATATTACCATATGAAAACTCATAGGTAAGGGAGCAAGTCTCCTTCTCCCACTCCTTCCATATGCGTGTCTACATAGAAGAATTCATGATGGATTCAGCTTTTTCTTCACACATTAAGTCCATAACTAGTAAATAAGGTACTAATAAGATGATCCTGGTACAAGAATCTTTTATGGAGTTCAAACTTAAAACTCACTTTACCTTTGCTCTACTCAGAGACATTGTAATAGCACTGAATACTACATGGAAGACAGCCAAGAAGAACACGAAGATATGCAGCTGGTGTAGTCCATCGGCTGAAACAAGCGACACCATACCCTGCCATGTCATCGTTTGAATGTTCAGAGGTTATCAAACACTTCAAAACGTTCCGGCATATCTGGGGAAAAAAATACGGTCTGAACAGACGAACAAAGGTAATTCCTGCCACTGCACAATGTGAACTAGCACACTGGAGTCGCTCACTTTAGGGCAGGAAAAGTTGGTTGGATCTGCAGATAGGTGCCGTCGACCATGACCTTCGGGCTCCTCTTGCTCTGAACTCCTGGAGAGACTGCAGGGCAGCATGGTGTCTGCAGCTCCCACCGGGATGCAGATGCGCGATATGTACCTCCCCGTGACACTCAGCAGCAACGATATGAATCCCAGAGTCATCAGCTCTGCAGGTGTAAACCTCATCAAATTCCTCTTCACCCGGAGATGTTGCAAGTGGCCAAGTGCAATCGATCAAGCGCGTCAGAAAACAAAAAATTTGCCAGAAACGCCGCAATGTACCGGATTTAACCTTCTCCAAAGCGTCGAACAGCGCCTTCTTCCTCCTCTTGCTGAACCACTGGAATCAGCAGCAGGAAACCGCACCCAAGAAACAAACAAATCGGCAACTCGGGCTCAGAAGCGGCACAAAGAGGCTAAAAGAAACCAAGAAACGGAACGATTCAGGAAATGGAGCAACGGCAGCGGGGAGTTCCGGCGTACTTGGCCGAGGTGGTGGAGGAGGCCCTCAAGCAGGATGGAAGCGGCGACGATGACGGCGCAGACGGCCGCCACGGCCCACGTCGGCGTCTGGTCCAGCGCCCTCTCGCCATCCCCACCACCACCAGCTCCGCCGCCGCCCATCTTTTGCACCGCTTAAGCTGCTTGTAGCAGCGGCGTTAATGGCTGTACTGATAAAGCCTGAAACCGGAGCGTGCGCTGCAGCAGATGGGCGCCGCAGCGAGGAGCAGGTGCGTGTTTTTAAACGCGCTCCGTAACAAAAGGATTCGAGAGGAAAGGAAAAGGGAAGCTGTCTCCGCTTCATGGTCCCTGCCTGCATTTTAGGGTCCGGCTATTTTCATATTTTAGTCCTTGCTTTTCTACAATGTTAAAATAGTCCTCCAGGTGTCTGGCCTTTTCGTTTGTGGTTTTGGCATTTTCATAGGGCAATTTTGCAATGTATTTGGTTAGATGTGGGTATCTAAACAATTATATGAGTTTGAGTTTAAATTTATATATATGGGTTTATTAGTTAAGGTATCAGGTGCAAATTTGATTTGAAACACATGAGTGCTAGCTGGTTTAATTGAAAACTTATACTTTAGATTTTGTTTCGGATTATGCTTCAGCTTCAGCTTCTCTAAACCCACAATTTTCCACATCGGGTTTTGAGCATTCCATGGGTTTGGACATAGATTTAATTTGAAACCCACAAGTTTCATGGATATAGGATATAGGTTTAAAAGTGTTTAATAGTTTTACTTGGCAAGTAGATTTTAACTAAACCTACGTGTTTTAAACCTGTTGCTATTCTTACTTCACATTTTTAAAAAGACAGTACTGTTGTCCTTGCAAACTGCAATGTGTACCTGACTGGATGATCTTTTTGCAGAGAAGTTAATGAGGTAATGCATTGTTTTTTTTCAGTTAACAATAACATGTTTGAACTTCTGAATTACTCTCATCTTAGAGCAAGGCTAATAATACAGTCGGCTACTGGTTTGCAGCCAACTTTTTAGCCTATCTATATAATAGTTAGTTCTTCAACAATAATACATGATTAACTTATTTCTCTTACAGAATTTTTCGATTCTTGTGTCTAAGCTGGCTACAAACTTACATCCCGCTTTTTCCTCTCCCTCCTCTACCTCAACATTTTAGCCTGCTTAGGCTATTCACAGTAGTGTGTTTCATAACATTGTTTTCTAGAAGTTCACGTCAGCTTTACAACTGAATGAAATACGCTCTCAGTAGAGAGTTTTATTTCACTATTTCCTAGGCTAACCAGTGTAATTAAATGCAACTAGTTTTCATGAAATATCCTCTCTCTGATGAAACGATTTGGCTCTCAGTGGGCGTTTTATTTTATTTCATCCGTCTTGAAAACGGGTTAGCACCATGTCATGGTGATGACACTACTTTCTTTTCTTCCCTCATTAATTGAATGTTATGTCAACAAAAATCTGATGTGACATGATAATTAATACTATGAAACACCCCATAAAACCTCATTATAAATAGCCTTATAGCTTGCTTATAGCCTGTGATTATACTTGCTATCAGGGACCTACGCAAAAACTTGTGCTTTCCAAAAAAGAAAACATGATGGTTGCTCGGTTCTTAAGGAGAAAACCAATTTCCCTGAATTCATGGGAGCCGTGTTCTGGTAGGTATGGCCGATGATATTAAATGCGTGCAAAATGTTAGGGCTAATCGACCTCACATTGGTTTCTCATCACCACCAAATTTCTACTCCCGATGAACTGGCGGTTTGTTCTTTCTTTGGTCCCCTGTTTTGAGCCAACCATTGTCTGATTGTCCCATGAGCAAATCTCTCATGTTTGGCCTCTGCTCTCTGAAATTGATTTTCATGTTCCGAACGAAGCCGATTCTTCAGGACAACCGGAGAAGATATCATCAGCAGATATTGCATGCCACAAACATCACGGCGAATTGTCCGTGCATGCGCATGCGCGCCATCAGTTCACTGGAGAGCAAAACTTTTCTGAACTTGTAGCTAGCTCATCTTTTCTTCAGCAGTGTAATACTTGACTCCTAGCTAGGACCCGTCTCTTTCTCGGCGTTTGTCTCATTGATGTCACACATTCACACGACCTAATTAACACTGAACAGTAGCACGATGACTTGACGATCTGAGCCATGCTACATGCAGCAGGCCAGCAGCTGGTCGCCATGGAGGATTAGAGCGTAGCAGACATCGCACATGGTGCGTATGGCGAATACGCATGGATCGTAATCAAATCTGATATTACTATTTACCGTATTTTATTTCAGTTTCGAATACAAATATAAAATGGGAAGATAGGTAGTCAGAATTCTAATGCGAATCGGAATATTTATTGAGTTCAACTTGAAATGAATATAAAAAATGAAAAGTATAAAATTTGTATGGACTTGATCAAACTCAATCAACTAAAATTTTATGAATGGTATATATAAGCATACACTACAAATATAATCAATCCATTTTCGTGAATTGAACATAATTAAGCAATCGATAAAATGTTTTCGCTTCAGCAATGTAATAGAAACATGTGCGATAATTGTTTTTTTTGTTCTACACTTCAATAAGTTTGGAGCAACAACAATATGCAATATCAAATACTCAAATTATCCACATCTATAGATGCTATACTGCTTGTATGACCATAAAATGTATAGATAAAATCATTTTCTTAGCTACTACAATCTACTGTTAGAAAACCCTACTAACTTAAGTGGTTTATAATTACATAAAGAATTAATAAATTATACATATTAATATAGTTGTTGGCGTAAAGATTACGCTAATAGGTTCTCTGAGATCAAGAACAGACAAACAACGAGTTCATGTTTAAGGACTAACTCAAGCCTCCGAACAGATAATAGCTTAAGTAGTTCGAATGTGTGTTTTAGAGTAATTGAGTCTTCCCTCTTCGTTACAGGGTAGAGAGGGGGGTATTTATAGGCAAAAATGTCTAAGGAAAAGACCTATTTACCCCTTGATTACAACCGACATAGTGGAAACTATTCGGTACCCTGAATAGGGTTAAAATGGTAAAATCTATCCGAGGCAAATGGATAAGCCAAACGTCTTATCAACCCTGTCGCTCTGCTTCGGAGCCTCGTATCCTACGGAGGGCTTCTTCGGACTTCATATCGAGGCACCCTTCGGCTTAACGCCTCCACCTTCGAGTATGAGCCCATCAGCTCCGAAGCTTAGTGAGTCTCTTTGAGCTGTTAATCTCTAAGTCCTGAAAAAGAAGCATTTTCTCCCAACAGTAGCCCCTCGAATACGCTTCTCCGAATTTAACCTGTACAGAAGTGAGGCAGTATACGCAAGGAATATCTTCATATTCTGAGACTTAGAGAGAATTTGAACACATTACAGTCTCTCGGAGGATCTTGGATCCAAAGCATTTGGACCCCGACTCCGAGCTCTCAACGCTGTGTGAATACTCCGTGGGAAAGAGAACCGCTACGAAGCCCAAACGTCGTGAGGAAACGTTTGATTATAACCGTTACTGCACAAGTAGTCGTTACGCTCTGCAAAAGGTAACGGTCGAAATTTACGGCAGTCTCTCGCCGTCCCACTTTCTGGACCCACCTGCCAGCGACGGAAGTCGAACCTGTAGTGTGAATGCGATCGAAGCATAGCAACCAGCGGATGGTTATAAAAAGGGGATTAAAAGTTACCCAAGACCTTTTACCGTACCCAGCATCTGCGATTCACTTTCTTCAACCTTCAATTCTCGCAACCTTTCAATCCACCGAGCCATGGCGAGGACCAGCCACACCGTTCCGGCAGCCGCGGGCACTCTGGCGTAGAGGCAAGCTTGGTCCGCCTCGGCCGTTGCAACAATGGCGGGAGCTCCGGGCGACGCCTGGCCCAAGAACCCCCGGGAGCTCCGCCCACCATCTAAGAAGAAAATCCCTCAGAGCTTCCTTATAGGCCAGTCCACGAGCATCGCCGAGTCCATTGAAGAGGTCGTGGAAAGGAAGCTAGGGACATGACTAAGGACTCGAGTCCCTGGGTCAGAGTCAACCCCGAGGCCACGGAGCGGAGAGGTCGTGGTTTTCGAGGCCTTCTTCGAGGCAGGCTTGGGACTTCCTGCCATCGACTTCCTAGCGGAGGTACTGGACATGTTCCACATCACTTTACCTCAGTTATCTCCCAATGCCATCGCTCGCCTGGCTGTCTTCGAATGGGTGCTCCGGGCCGAAAGGTGCGAGGGATGATCGGAGGTCTTCGCCGCCACCCACGAAGCCATCTGCTAGCCGAAGCCGCAAGACGGGCCCGGGGACACCAAGGTGATAACAGCCTTCAGCAGCGTCAACTTCCAATTGCGGAGGGAGCGCACCCAACACTTTCCCGCGAAGGCCATCAACGATCGATGGTACACCAACTGGATCCTTCGGTGGTTCTACTCCGAAGTCGGAGAGGACTCTCCCCTCACAGGGCCTCTTCAGGAGATCTGGTTCCGGAAGGAGGCAGAGATTGCTCCGAACCCTAGCCTGCTCTCAACGCGGCTAGGGCTATTGACATCAGTGGCTCGCCGTATGAGCATGCGAGACCTCGCCGAAGAGTTCATTGCTCTTCGGATTCCACCTCTCGGGGCCAACTGGCCGATAGTGTTTCAACAGGCTTCGGAGGATGAGCTCTGAACTTTAGGTAAGACTTCAACTCCTGCAGTAATATGTTAGATGATGAAAATAACATACTTATAATATGTTACCCTTTTTTCAGCGGCTCCACTGGCGCTAGCTCCGGAGGAGATAGCTCGGACCACCGAACGGGTCCTTGGAGCCCCTACGGTGGCCGAAAGACAGAAGAGGCTGGAGATGGTGGGGAGCTGGGAGCGCTCCAACAAAGTGTGGGGAGCTCTCGGGATGGTGCCCCCTCCTCTGCCAGATTTTACCTCGATCGGAGCGGCTCCTCGGAAACGGAAAGCCGTCGCCGAGCCTCCGAAGAAGGCCAGCAAGACCCCGCCTAAGAAGAAGAAGGTGGCGAAGATCCCTCCGCAGCTGGCTCCAGCCTCGTCTACTTCGTCCTTGAACGTTCGGAGCTCGGCTTCGGATGATTCCGGGGACGAGAACTCCAACGCCCAACTAGCGAAGACCTTCGAGAACTATCTCTTGGAGGGCGACGAAGATGCAGCAGGGGTCCCAGCCGAAACTTCTACTCAGGAGGTTGCAGAGGTAGAGTCGGCACGCACCCCTGTGCCCGCTGTCGTGAACTTGGAGCCAAACCCCGTCGCCCCCAACTCGCCCGTAGCTGGGGTGATCACGGCGGAGGTCGAGGTTCCAGCAGAAAACACGCCAGAAAGGACTTCGGGAGACGATATCAACGAGATCCTCCGGATGTACGAAGTCCTGGAGGACCCGACGATTTTGCCTCACGGTGCCTCCGAAGGTATACTTCGAATCTTTTACCTTGGTCGATTCCTGCAACAATTTTTACTTGTAAATGCTCACCAAATATCTTGATACTGCAGGTACCTCGAAGGGCGACGAAGTCCCGGCTGCACCCGAAGTCCCAGCTTCTTCGGGGGTCGTGGTTCCAAAGGACACCTCGACTCCCCTAGATGCCCCGGCCCCGGTGGCAGAAGTCGTGCTCGCCGATGCGGCTCCGGCGACCGAGGTCGCCCCTGCTGATGCGGCTCCAGCCGAAGGGGTAGCCGCCGAAGGAAGGTCCACCACCACCTTAGCCGAGCCACCTGCCTTCGTGCTGGGGAGGGGCAAAAGCATGTCCAGCCTCGGACTCCCACCTGGCCCGGCGACGACCTCGGCTAGTAACTCGGAGGAAGAGGCCACGACATACGATCGCCAAGCTTCGTCTTGGCTTCCTCTGCTGGCTCCGTTTTTGGAACACCGGACAGGCCTCCGGGCGCTTCTGGAGCCTTTGGCGGAGAAAAGCCAAGACATTGCCAATTCTGACTTGGTCTCTGCTCTGAGCGAAGCCAGGGCCCCGGTGCTCAACATGGCCCTCGAAAGGGCTGCCCTTCAGGTATGAAAAGCACCACAACCATTTCTGATTAGTAATTGTGAATACTTGGTACTTACTTGTTCTTTTTGCAGCAATTTGTCCTTGCTAGAGCGGCAGCGACTTCCAATGAAGTCGAAACCAATCGACTTAAAAGGAAGGTTACCACCCTCCAAACCACGCTCAAGAGCTCCGATGAAAGATCGCTTCGGTTGGAGGAAGAAGTCCTCGAAGAACGGAGGGCTAGGGCCGAGGCCGACGAAGCCCTCCGACTAGCGAGGCAGGACAGAGACGCGCTTCGGACTTCAGCCCAAGAAGCTGAAGCCGAGCGCTTAGTGCTCCGAGCGGAGGTTGAGAAGCTCCAGCAAGCGGCGGCCACTTCGAGCGCCCAGCTGGTAGAGCTCCAAGGGTCTCTCAATCAAGCGATGGCCCACAAGAGCTCCTTGCTGCTCCAAGTGGCCGAAGTGTCTGCTACTGCTGCGGAGCTGGAGACAGCGGAGAAGAAGAACGCTAGTGCAGCAGAACGTACCTTGGATGCCCTTAAGGGTACCTTGGAATATTTTGGCACTATGTGCCCTTCGTTTTCTGCGGCGGCCAGCGAACCCCTCGACCGGAAACTAAAGAGGATTCAAGTGGCGACGGTGCTGATGATGAACTCTGGTGTTCGGTATGGAGAGATCTTCGGTCAGTGCGCCGGAATTAGAGTTCTTCGCCACCTCGAAGCCCTTCAAATCCCCCTCGCCCCAGTCAGGGGTTAGACCCCCGGAAGCTTTGCCTCCGAGGACCAGCTGCACCCATCTTCAGACGTAGCCTTGGCCTAGGAAGCTTTCTGGTCAACCTGGAAGATGGACCACAAGGCTGTGGCCAAAGCTTGGATCGACGAGGCCCGCCGGCAGAAGCAAGCACAGACAAGGCCACCGCTTCCATCCTCGCCAGCTCTGGCACCTCCTGCTCCACCAACCGACCCGCAGGTCTAGCTCATAGGGCAATTATGTATAAGAAATCTTGTAAAGCCCCTTGCATTAATGAAAAGTTTATAAACGAAGAGCTTGTTTGGGTGTTTTGTTCTTTTAGGTTTTGTCACGCCCTTCGGAACCTGACCTCGAAATACTGGATTTTACCGAAGGGCTCTGGAAGGAGTGGGCAAGCCTCGAGAGCTTAAGGCCCTACCGCCGCTCTCGCTTCTCTGTTCCTCGCGGAGAGAAAGGGGAGATAACCCTCGAGGTATTTCGAGAGGTCTTAGCTTATATCAAGGAAGAGGAAAAAGAGAAGGCATCTTCATCCTCCGAACACATGGATTGGTCTGACTCGGAGTACCAGTCCGAAGACCCTGCGGAGGCTAACTCCGAAAGACTTCTGACTTGGGCCGAGCTTCAAGAGGAGCAAAAGAAACTGCGAGCCTTGAAGAAGAAAAGAAGCACTTGAACAAAAAGGACAATCCCGGCGGCTTTGAGCTCCGAAGGACAGAGTAGCCGGAGAGGTAACCCTAGAGGCCGACAGGGTCTTCGATTTTTTCTAGGCTTGGACCAAAACTTCTCTTGATGTACAAATACGATGAATTAATGTGAATTGCACCGAAAGTATCCCATTTGTTCTTTACCTTCCTACCCCTCCTTGTGGGTGGGGGATCTTTTGTACTGCAAAGAGGTTCACCGGACACAATGACGTGTCAAACAAACCGATGCTTCACAGCACACTTAATATCCGTATTTTACCTTTTCAGAGGGTTCTTCGAACATAGTTTTGTATTATGATTTCGTAAGTTTTGAAGTTGGATCTACCTCTATAGGGTTTTATACTTGTCTCTTAGGACTTTAAAAGTGTCTTAGTGGCCGGAGCCTTGAAACCTTATTACTTGGTCACCTTCGACTCTTATACAGATGGTTCGAACCCGGAGGCCGGAAATCTGTTCTTTTAAAGTCCTTAGACTCTTCTACGGATCCTAACAAGCTGGAGCCTGGAATCCATAGGCTGGCCACCTTCGGCTCTTTTACAGATACTTCGAACCCAGAGGCCGAAAATCTGTTCTTTTAAAGTCCTTAGACTCTTCTACGGGTCCTAACAAGCCAGAGCCTGGAATCCGTAGGCTGGCCACCTTCAGCTCTTTTACAGATACTTCGAACCCGGAGGCCGGAAATCTGTTCTTTTAAAGTCCTTAGACTCTTCTACGGATCCTAACAAGCCGGAGCTTGGAATCCATAGGCTGGCCACCTTCGGCTCTTTTACAGATACTTCGAACCCGGAGGCCAGAAATCTGTTCTTTTAAAGTCCTTAGACTCTTCTACGGATCCTAACAAGCCGAAGCGTGGAATCCATAGGCTGGCCACCTTCGGCTATTTTACAGATACTTCGAACCCGGAGGCCAGAAATCTGTTCTTTTAAAGTCCTTAGACTCTTCTACGGATCCTAACAAGCCGGAGCTTAGAATCCATAGGCTAGCCACCTTCGGCTCTTTTACAGATACTTTGAACCCGGAGGCCGGAAATCTGTTCTTTTAAAGTCCTTAGACTCTTCTACGGATCCTAACAAGCCGGAGCTTGGAATCCATAGGCTGGCGGCAAAGCCCCTGAACTCATGGTTCGCAGGCTGTTGCCCAGGTCTTGGGAAAGATGCTTGACTCCGCCTACATCTCCGTCCTCCCGATGCGTCCATCGGGAGTAAGGGATATTCGAAGAGCAAACAAAATTCGACCCTCCACTTTATTTAGAAAAGGAATTCTTTACAAGTGATTACAAGGAGCCCCTAAGCGTAATAACGCTTAAGGTGCTCCGCATGCCATGCATGTTTCAACTCTTCCCCTTCTAAATTAGCTAATTTAAACGATCCGGGGTGTCCTGAGCGTAGGATAATATATGGTCCTTCCCATTTATTTCCTAGCTTCCCCGGGGCTATTACACTCCGCAAAACTAGATGACCTGGTCTAAGCTCGTTCAACTTTATCTTCGGGTCATACCATGTTTTTGTTTGGCCTTGGTACTTCGTCAGATTGGTGACAGCTCGAAGCCTTGTTTCTTCTGACAAGTCCAGCGAAGTGTTCCTTTCATCTTCATCTCCGGGCTGCACTACACGAAGGGATCCACCCCTGAGCTCCGTAGGAGTCATGGCCTCATCTCCGAATAGTAGTCTAAATGGGGTAAAGCCTGTGGACCTGGCTTGAGTGGTTCGAATGGACCACAAGATCTTGGGAAGCTCATCGACCCACAACCCCTTGGCCAACCCAACAATTCGTCGATTCAGACCGGAGAGGATGTTCCCGTTGGCTCCCTCGACAGCTCCGTTGGACTGTGGATGGCGCACTGTAGCGAAGCACAACTTAATGCCCAATTCTTCACAAAATTCTTTGAACGTGTCAGCTTCGAACTGGGTTCCATTATCCACGGTTAACTCCCTTGGCACTCCGAACCTGCATATAATATTTTGCCAGAAAAAATTTGCACATTCCTTTAAGTGATAGCAGTCAATGGTTCTGCTTCGACCCACTTTGAAAAATATTCTATTGCTACTACCGCAAACTTCAAGCTGCCTTTTGCTATTGGAAAAGGGCCTACGAGGTCCATGCCCCACCGATCCATTGGCCATACCGGGGCAATAACTTGAAGTGGAACTGGCGGACGGTGGCTTCGTCTTCCCGTCCATTGGCATCCTTGGCATGTTCGAACCAACTCCTCCGCATCTCTTACAATTGTCGGCCAGTAGAGCCCCTGCCGAAGTGTCTTGCTTGCTAGAGCACGAGGGGCCAGGTGGTTTCCGCACAAACCTTCGTGAATTTCCCGAAGTATGTCTTGGCCTTCGGGTTGGGAGATGCATCGGAGTAGAGGGGAACACACTCCGGCTTTGTACAATATTTCGTTGACAAGCTTGTAGTTTCGAGCCCTTGCTTGGAATCTTCGGGCATCCGGGCCTTCTGAAGAATCTATGCCACCTTGCAATATATTCATTATCGGAGCCCGCCAATCTGTAGATGGAATGCACAGTACTTCTGCGGAGGGTAATTGATTAACTGTGGGCTTAACTAGTTCTTCGTAGAAAGCACCCTCCGAGAGGTCAACCGCTCCGGCTGCAGCTTTTGCCAGAATATCTGTGAGTTGATTATCTGCCCGAGGGATGCTCCGAACAGAGAATCCTTTGAATGCTGCTTCAGTCTTGCGGATTTCTTCAAGGTATTGCACTAGATGCGGGTTCTTTGCTTGAAAGCTCTTATCGACATGCCCTGCGACGACTTGGGAATCTGTTTTAATTATTATCCTTGCTGCTCCAAGTGCCTTTTCCTTTCGGAGGCCTAGCAAGACCCCTTCGTATTCTGCGATATTATTTGTGGTCTTAAAGTTGAGCCTCGCAGAATACATGGCCTTTTGCCCTGACGGTGATATGATGACCGCCCCCGCTCCGGCACCAGATGCCTGATAAGCTCCGTCAGAAAATATTATCCATAAACCTTCGGAGGGCTCCTCCGGAGCCCAAACTGCAGATGGCGTCCACTCTGCTACGAAGTCGGCTATGATTTGGGATTTGATAGATGTTCTTGCCGTGAAGGAGATTCTGAAGGGGGCTAGCTCGACAGCCCATTTTCTGATCCTACCTGTAGAATCTTTGCTTCGGAGCATATCACCAAGAGGGTACGAGGTAGGAACGATTAGGTTATGCGCCAGAAAGTAATGCCTTAGCTTTCGCGAGGCCATTACCAGGGCATAAGTGAATTTCTCGAGCTCGGAGTATCTTATCTTAGCTCCAGACAAAGCTTTTGAAACAAAATAAACTGAGTTCTGCACCAGCTTTCCTTTAAGCTCAACTTCCTGGACCAGTACTGCACTTACTGCGAAGCCTGTTGCTGCAAGATAAAGGAGGAGTGTTTCTTCTAGGAGGGGCACAGTAAGTGTTGACAGGCTTTTGAGGTATGCTTTTATATCATCAAAGCTCTTCTGGCACTCTGGTGTCCAACTGAAGCTTTCGGACCCCTTTAGGGCTTTAAAAATTGGGAGGCTTCGTTCTGCTGACCTGGCCAGGAATCTACTAAGGGCTTCGAGCCTTCCTGCTAGATTCTGGACTTGCTTCAAATTCCCTGGTGGAGCCATTCTTTGCAGTGCACTTATCTGCGTTGGGCTAGCTTCGATTCCCCTGCTCGAAACTACGTACCCTAGCAGTTTTCCTGCTTGTGCTCCGAATATACATTTTTCAGGGTTGAGGCGTACTCCACATGCTTGGAGGATCTCAAACGTTTCAGCTAGATCTAGGCTATGCTGGTGCTTTTGAGCACTTTTTATTACAATGTCATCCATATAGGCTTCGACATTTCGGCCTATTTGATGACCTAGAGCCTTAGCTATTAAACGTGAAAAAGTGGCTCCGGCATTCCGCAAGCCAAAAGGCATTCTTACATAACAAAATACCCCGGAAGGAGTTATGAAACTCGTCTTGGCTTCGTCTTCACGCTTTAGCCAGACTTGATGATACCCGGAGTAAGCATCGAGGAAACTTAGCAATTCGGAGCCGGCTGTGGAATCCACCAGCTGGTCTATTCGGGGCATCGGGTAGGGGTCTCGCGGGCATGCTTTATTTAATGAAGTAAAGTCAATACACATGCGCCACTTGTTCGAGTCCTTCTTCCTTACAAAAACAGGGTTCACCAACCACTCAGTATGGGCTACCTCCCTGATGATGCCAACCCTTAACAATTTTTCTACTTCGGCTTTGGCGAGGCTTTCCCTTTCTGCAGACACCTTGCGGAGCCCCTGGCGCACTGGCCTAGCCTTCGGGTTGACGAGCAGGCTGTGCTCGATGATACTCCAATCAACCCCGGTAATGTCTTCGTCAGTCCAAGCAAAGACGTCCAGATTTTGCTTGACGACTTATTCCAACGAGGCAGCTATCTCCGGTGATAGCCCTTTGCCGAACTGTACTGGGTATTCTTTGCCATCTTTTGAAATTATCTTCGTCTCGACATTACCTTCCGGGCTTGGCTTAAAAGAGAGCCCCTTTGAAGAGTTCGAAGCCTCCGGAACCTCTTCCGTGCTCTCCACCATGTTGTGCACTTGCTGGGGATCCAACGGCTGGCCGTGCCCATACTCCATTCTCCGGGCTATAGCTTGGTCTCCTGAAATAGTAAGCACTCCACCTTGCGTGGGCATTTTGAGACAGAGATAGTTGTGATGCGCTATAGCCCCGAATTGGTTCAGCATCCCCCACCCGAAGATCGCGTTGTAAGCATAGGGGGCGTCGACGACGTCGAAGATCACCTCTTCTACCCTAGCCAAAGGCCCCTCTCTGAAAGCAACGTCAAGGACTATCTGGCCGAGGGCATCGAGAGGTGGTCCTGAGAAACCTTGAAGTGGCCGGGCTGCTGGAAGTAGATGTTTCTGAGGTATGCACATTTGATCGAAGGCCTGGACAAAAAGTATGTCTGCAGAGCTCCCGCCGTCTACCAGGATCCTTCGGACTTCCACCCCTGCTATGTCTGCGGAAATGACTAAGGGGTCAGCATGGGGGAACTTTACCCCCGCGGCATCGCTGGCAGTAAACGATATGGGCACATGAGACCATTCTGGCATTCCTTCCGTGGAGCTCGAAGTCCCAATGTGCCCTACCTCACGGACGTATTCACGCCGCTGTCTTTTGGACATGTTTCTGAGGGTCCCCCCTCCAAAAATGGGCAGTACCACTCGCTTGCCGCGGTCTTGTGGGTCTTCTTGCTTCGGTGGTGGCATAATATTGGCCACCGGAAGTCGCATGGGGGCTTCGGGGACACCGGCTCGGGCCACGATTTGTACAGGCTCCGACCGTGCCGTTGGTGGGGCTCGGTCCGAAGTACCCTGCCCGGTACTTCGCTCTAGGTAGTCGCCCCGAAGGGCCAACACTGCTTTGCAGTCCTTCGTGTCATGGCTTCTATTGTCGCCATGCACGCAGCAGAAAAAACTCTGGCGCCTGCCAGGTACTCTTTCTTGAGGTTTCAGCGCTCCAGCCTTGAAGCCTTGCACCTGCTGATAACTACCAGGTGCCTTCGGAACGGAAGGTGCGATGCTTAGCACCTCCGAACGAAAATGCTTCTTCCCTCGCCTGTGCTCGTTGAAGCGGCTGTCTTGAGGGGGTTGTAGAGGAGCCGAGGCTTCAGGCTCCGTCTTAACTT
The DNA here is from genome assembly GCA_019279435.1 of Zizania palustris. Taxonomy (NCBI): domain Eukaryota; kingdom Viridiplantae; phylum Streptophyta; class Magnoliopsida; order Poales; family Poaceae; genus Zizania; species Zizania palustris. The sequence continues at coordinate 18,412,506 of JAAALK010000082.1, read as the reverse complement.
CTCGGAGGGTAGGTGCGGGTGCTTCGGCTCGCCGAAGACAACCTTCCTCCACCTTGGCATACTGTTCGAAGTATGCCATCAGCTGCGCCATAGATGTCACCGGCTTCCGATGGAGTTTGCCGAGGAGGTCGGGGTTAAGCACCCCTTCACGGGCGGCGTCGACTACCGAAGAGGTAGACAGGCCCTTAATCTGTGACTTGGTGTGGGCGAAGCGCGTGAAGTATTCCCGAAGTGTTTCTCCCGCTCGCTGCTTCACCTGGAACAAACTCCCTGTCGACATCGGAGCCACAAAGGTACCCTGGAAGTTGCTTACAAACTTCCTCTTCAACTGCTCCCAAGACCTGATTGATCCCGGCTTCAAGGACCAGAACCATCGGAGCGCCACGCCTTCGAGAGCGAGGGGGAAACACTTCTCCATAGTGTTGCGTACCCCTCCGCTTGCTTCTATTGCCAGGGCGTACGAACGAGTGAACTCTCCGAGGTCTGACCCGCTGGAGTACTTGTGCAACTTCGAGGCCTTGAATCTGGGATCGAAGGGTACTCTTTGCAAGTCCGAATGTAGCGGAGACTCATCATCAAAAGATGCGTTCTCAGCCTCCTCCGGGACTTGGACAGCTTCGGGAAGATTGCGAGCACCACCGTCTTGGGGCCCTTCTGGAGTCTCGGTGGAGGCTTGAGTGCGGAGGCGATCGGCGGCCTCTTGCCTCCACCTAGCCACTTCCTCCTGAAGCCTTGCTAACTGAGTAGCTTCGGTTCCAGGCAGGTCTTCGTCTTCATCAGAGGGTAGCTCCGGGTCTTGGAAGTTGACATAATCAGTCCGGAGCACCATAGGAGGAGCTCGGGGACCCCTGGGTACTCGACGCCCAGCGGCACCCTCGGGAATCGTTGGAACAGTTTAGGGTCCGACTCCGTTGGTCCGAGGGGACCTTCGGAGAGGACCCGAGGTTTGGCTTCGCTTCGGAGGCATAGCTAGTAACGGAGAGGTCCAAAGACCGGGGACTTCGATTGGTCTGGGAAGGCGAGCGAAGGCCTTCGAACCGCACTACGAAGCCCCTTACCGAAGGGTGCGCGGAATCTTGGGACTCCGAGGCTCCCTCCGTAAGTGCTCTTCGAAGTGCAGTCAGTAGTAGAGAACAAGCTTCTAGGACTTGGTTCCCCACGGATGGCGCCAACTGTTGGCGTAAAGATTACGCTAACAGGTTCTCTGAGATCAAGAACAGACAAACAACGAGTTCATGTTTAAGGACTAACTCAAGCCTCCGAACGGATAATAGCTTAAGTAGTTCGAATGTGTGTTTTAGAGTAATTGAGTCTTCCCTCTCCGTTACAGGGTAGAGAGGGGGGTATTTATAGGCAAAAATGTCTAAGGAAAAGACCTATTTACCCCTTGATTACAACCGACATAGTGGAAACTATTCGGTACCCTGAATAGGGTTAAAATGGTAAAATCTATCCGAGGCAAATGGATAAGCCAAATGTCTTATCAACCCTGTCGCTCTGCTTCGGAGCCTCGTATCCCGCGGAGGGCTTCTTCGGACTTCATATTGAGGAACCCTTCGGCTTAACGCCTCCACCTTCGAGTATGAGCCCATCAGCTCCGAAGCTTAGTGAGTCTCTTTGAGCTGTTAATCTCTAAGTCCTGAAAAAGAAGCATTTTCCCCCAACAATAGTGATGTCATATCATCATGAATTCAATCAATCTGATCTATAAAATCCTTAAATGGATATAAATGTTTCCATTTTTATATCATCGTTCAACAGATATTCATTTTTATATCTATATTTACCAAACGAATTTAGATATTTTTTATTTATCTTTTATATTTAATTTAAATATGAATACAGAAATTCATATATATATATATAATTTATCATATACGAATATAAATAATTCACATATTTTAACACGCATGCACGTGTATCCCTAATACCTAATAGCGCGTGATATGTCTATTGATATAATGCTGTGCAAATCCGTGTGGCGAAATCGATGGATTCCAGTCGTATTTGCTGCAATTCCAGCGTGCGTGGGGTTTTCCATGCTATAAATTCAGTGGGTGTTCAGTTCTTGTTTATTTTTCTCTTGGGAAGGAAAACTTGTCAGTTCATTTAGAATTCAGATATTCAGATTGGACAGACAGCTTTTGGGGATTGGTGTCACGTCGCTCCACCGCCGAGCTAATTGTCAGCAACTCAGCATTGCAAGAACACGGCAATCGACAGCGACAATAGAGTTTGAATGCAATGGATTTGAAGGAAGAGGACCAACCTAATCAACACGAGTCTTAGAAGAAAACTAGTTAGCAGTGCTACGATCTGTCTGGACGAGTCATGCCTATGATTTAATCCCAAGCTAGAACGCCACGACGTGGGTTGCAATCTCAGCAACAGCGCGATATGCCAGCTAAATATTTGATCTTCCGAGATATCACTCGTATATGATTAGCAAGGAATTAATTATACGCGGATACATTTACGGTACTTCGTTATCTCATAGGGAGCTAATATTTAAAAGTAATCAACTATTGATTAAGCGTGTTTAAAATAATTAATTAAAAAAAGAAAATAGTCAATTGGTTTGATTATGGAAAACAATCTGCGTGTATTTTGTCTGGACAAAAAGTTTATTGATTATTTTTTTATAGTTTATGTAATAATTAATATGCTAGCATACGAAGAAAGAAATTAATTGTTGCACGTATATAGACTCACATATATTTAAAGAAGGGTTATATGATCTATTAACTCTAGGAAATAATAGTTTACCGATATTTCGTTGAATAGTATAAATCAGAATATCTACAAAATTTGAGCTACCATGAAATTTTCCTTTTATACGTAACAAAAATATAAGATCACGCATACACAATGTACTATGTATTTTCTCCGTACAGTTAAGATAAGATCGGCCATCCTCTTCGGTTACTCTGACACTACTGTGAAGTAAAGTCACGATCTGACTTCCTTTCAGTATTTTTTTAGGAAGTCCATCTGTATCCAACCACCTAGATTAATTTCTTTCTTCGTTTTCCTTCATCTCTTATATATTTATCCGGTCTTCTCTCGTCTCTTGTAAATGGTTTCTGTTTTGACATTGTTGGGGGAAAATACTTCATTCTTAGGGCTATTGCTGCAACAAGACAAAGGCAGGTGATTTAATCAAAGGTTTCCAGTATCTAACCCCAGAAGTATATTGGATCAAGTTCGAAGGATGGAGACGGACTTTAGTTCGGAGTACATCTTCGAACATTGACTCTTCCGAGATCTTCTTTGCCAGCTAGGATGGAAGACTTATCTTTTTTCTCGTTAGATTAGTCTTTTACCATTTTAGCCCTATTAAGGGTACCGAATAGTTTCCACTATATCGGTTGTAACAGAGGGGTAAAAGGGTATTTTCCTTAATGTTTGGGCCTATAAATACCCCCTGTTTTACCCTGTAATGATCATCGAATACTGAGTTATTCAATACACACCTTTGAACTGTTTTGAGCTATTATCCATTTCGGAGGCTTGAAATAGTTTACTTCACAAACACTTCGTTTGTCAGTTTCTAAGCTTCAGAAACCTGTTAGCGTAATATTTTACGCCAACAGTTGGCGCCGTCCGTGGGGAACCTAGTCCAAAAAACTTCGTTCTCTACCAAGTTCTCAAACCATGCCTCCCAAGCGGAGTTCAGGTGGTAGTCCTACTCGGAGGTCCCCTGGGACCTCCGGAGCAAGATCTTCAAACACAGTTGAGGTCGGAGGACCTTCGACATTTCCTCCACCTCAGACTCCGGAAGGGATTCCCCTTCCTCGAGCATACGGAGTTCCTCCTCCAACTCCATCCATACTTCGGCCAACCGGAGTTCCTCTTCCACCTCAAGTTCCACTCCGAACTGATGCATCCAGTTCTCAAGACCCAGAAGATCCTTCCGGAGGAGATGAAGATGGTCTTGGCGATATGGCCGCTCAAATGGCCAGTCTCCAAGCTGAAGTAGCAAGGTGGCGGCAAGAAGCCACAGATAGGCTTCGTTCTCAGGACACCCCAGTCATCCCCGAAGTGCCCGAAGACGACGAACTTCCTTATCCCGAAGCCCCGGAGAACGCTTCCTTCGACACCGAATCTCCGCTGCATCCTGAGTTACAGAAAGTGCGCTTCGATCCTAAGTTCAAAACTTCGAAGCTTTGCAAATATTCTAGAGATGAAGACCCTGGGGAGTTCTCCCGTTCTTATGCATTGGCAATTGAGGCCAGTGGAGGAGTACGAGACACCATGGCCAAATGTTTTCCTCTAGCTCTTGAAGGGGTGGCACTGCGGTGGTTCTGGTCCTTAAAGCCAGGGTCAATCAGAACTTGGGAACAATTGAGGAAGAAGTTCATAAGCAACTTTCAGGGTACCTTCGTACCCCCAATGTCAACAGGAAGTCTTTTCCATGTGAAGCAGCTCCCTGGAGAGACTTTAAGGCAGTATTTCAAGCGCTTCGCTCATACGAAGTCGCAAATTTGAGGGTTAACTACATCATCTGTAGTTGATACAGCTCGAGAGGGAGTTACCCATGCGGGCCTCCTTGATAAACTTCACCGGAAACAGATATCTTCTGTTGCTCAGTTGATGTCTTATTTCGAAGAGTATGCAAGGTCAGAAGAAGGGTGGCTTCGGAGACCTGCTGCAACCCCGTCAATCGTGCAAGAAGTCAAGCTAGAAGTGAAGACTTCAACACAATCACAGGGGCCTAGTTTCGAAGCTCAGCATGATAGGCGTCGGGGGCAAAAGCATCCTCGTTCAGAAGTCTTGAACATTGCACCTCAGCAGAAATTTACCCCTAGGACTTCGCAACCTTGGGGGAAAGAGACCAGCGGCTAGAGGCCGCCAGGGAAGCCAGCTGGCAAAGCCTAGGCCTTCTTCTACTATGTCCATGGTGAGAATCAAAGTCACGCAACTGACGCGTGTAAGTCTATACTCGCTTTAAGAGGCGAGTACCTTGAAAGAACTTCGGGTCGAGGCACTACCGACCGAGTTCCGACCGAGGTGCATCCAGAGCCTGTCCAGGCTGTGGCGCGTATAGATAACTTCGACCCTGCAAGACGGCCTCCGGTGGTCAATGTTATGCCACCTCCGAAGCAGGAAAATGGCTAGGATCGAGGGAAAAGAGTAGTCCTCCCCATCTCCGGAGGAGGGACCCTCTGAAGTATGTCGAAGAGGCAGAGAAGAGAATATGTCCGAGGAGTGGGCCATATTGGAACTTCTTCGTCCGCAGCCGCTATGCCTGAATGGTCCCACGTGCCGATATCTTTTTCTGCAGATGATGCAGCTGGCATAAAGTTTCCACATGCAGACCCACTTGTCATCACTTCCGACATAGCAGGGACTGAAGTCCGGAGAGTATTGATCGACGGAGGGAGTTCAGCGGATATTATCTTCGTCCAAGCCTTAGATCAACTTTGTATCTCCAGGAAGTATCTTCTCCCAGCAGCTCGTCCTTTGCAAGGCTTCACAGGACCCCCTCTCGATGCCCTCGGCCAAATAGGCCTAGAAGTCACTTTCGGAGAGGGGCTACTGGCCAGGACAGAGGAGGTGATTTTTGATGTTGTGGATGCCTCGTATGCATACAATGTTATCTTCGGAAGGGGCATGTTGAATCAATTCAGAGCTATGGCGCATCATAATTATTTGTGTATGAAGATGCCCACACAAGCGGGAGTGCTTACTGTTTTCGGAGATCAGGCCACTACGCGAAGAGCAGAATATGGTCATGGCCCTTTTCTTGACCCGAGACAGGTGAACAACGTGCAAGGCAGCCCAGAGGATTTTTCTGCTCCAGGCGAAACTTCGAAGAAGTCCTTTCCAAGGCCAAGCCCTGAAGGGGAGATTATAACAAAAGTTATAGCCAAAGACAACAAAGAATATTCATTTCAGTTTGGCAAGGACTTGCCTCCAGAAGTTGCTACTTCATTAGAAAAAGTAGTTGAAGAGAATTTAGATGTCTTTGCTTGGTCCGATGAAGACATTACCGGAGTCAGTCGGAATATTATTGAGCATAGTTTACTTGTGAACCCGAAGGTTCGACCTGTCCGACAAGGACTCTGGAAGCTATCTACGGAGAGGGCTATCCTTGCTAAAGATGAAGTGGAAAAGTTGCTGAAGGTTGGGATTATCAGAGAGGTAGCTCATACGGAGTGGCTAGCCAACCCAGTCTTCGTTAGGAAGAAATCTTCCAAGAAGTGACACATGTGTATTGACTTTACATCTTTGAATAAAGCATGTCCCCGTGACCCCTACCCCATGCCCCGAATTGATCAATTGGTAGATTCCACTGCTGGTTCGGAGTTATTAAGCTTCCTTGACGCATATTCCGGCTATCATCAAATCTGGCTAAAGCGCGAAGATGAAATCAAAACAAGCTTTGTAACTCCTTCAGGAGTCTTCTGCTATGTAAGAATGCCCTTTGGCTTAAGAAATGCCGGGGCAACTTTTTCAAGGTTAATTGCTAAGGCTCTAGGTCATCAAATAGGCCGCAATGTAGAAGCTTATATGGATGACATTGTAATAAAGAGTGCTTTAAAGCACCAACACAACTTAGACTTAGCAAAAACATTCAGTAGCCTCCGGAGAATTTGAAGCAAGTTCAAAAGCTGACTGGTCGTCTTGCAGCACTTAGCAGATTCTTGGCAAGGTCTGCGGAGAGGAGTTTGCCCATTTTCAAAGCATTGAAGGGGTCTGAAGATTTTGCATGGACACCGGAGTGTCAAAAAAGCTTCGACGATATTAAGAATTATCTTAGTAACCTCGCTACACTCACGGTGGCTGTTACGGACGAAACCCTACTCCTTTACCTTGCGGCTACTGGCTCTGCTGTCAGTGCAGTCCTTGTTAGAGAAGTTGATTTCAATGGGAAGTTGGTACAGAATCTAGTCTATTTTGTATCTGAAGCATTGTCCGGAGCAAAAACAAGATATTCCGAGATTGAGAAGTTCACCTATGCTCTGATAATGGCTTCGAGGAAGTTAAGGCATTATTTTTTAGCACATAATGTGATCGTACCAACTTCATATCCCTTGGGAGATATGCTCCGAAGTAAGGATTCCACAGGAAGAATTGGGAAGTGGGCTGTTGAATTAGCACCCTTCGGCATCTCCTTCGTGGCAAGGACAACAATTAAGTCACAAGTGTTGGCAGATTTTGTGGCAGAGTGGATTCCCCCTGCAGCATGGGCTCCGGAGAAGCCAAGCGAAGGAATTTGGACCATATACTCCGATGGAGCTTTCCAAGCATCTAGAGCAGGTGTCGGAGCAGTAATAATTTCGCCTTCAGGGCAAAAGGCAATGTACTCCGCAAGACTCAACTTTAAGTCTACCAATAATACAGCGGAGTATGAAGAAATTTTGTTAGGACTTCGAAAGGCACATGCTTTGGGAGCTACAAGAGTTGTTATTAAGACAGATTCTCAAATTGTAGCAGGGCACGTAGATAAGAGTTTTCAAGTTCGTCATCCACAGCTTGCAAAATATTTGGAAGAGATCCGTAAGATTGAAGCAACATTTAAAGGGATTTCCATTCGAAGTATACCCAGAGCTAAAAATGCGCAAGCTGATATCTTGGCGAAAGTTGCAGCCGGAGCAATGGACATTCTAGAAGAAGCCTTTTACGAAGAACTCAGTACGCCTTTGGTACCACAGATCCCTTATGCGGAAGTCCTTTGCATTCCAAATATAGATTGGCGAAGTTCAATTATGGAATTGCTGCAAGGAGAAGCAAATTTGCTTGAAGGGCCACAACTTTCGAGGTTGAAGCTCAGAATTCGAAATTATCATATAATCAACGGTATTTTGTACAAGGCCGGAGTATGTTCCCCTCTTCTCCGATGTATATCTCAAGCTAAAGGTCAAGAGATTGTTTGAGGAATTCTTGAAGGACTTTGTGGTAGCCATCTGTCCCCTCGAGCTTTGGCAGGAAAAACACTTCGACATAGGTTTTATTGGCCTACAATAGTGGCTGATGCGGAGAGCTTAGTACGCAATTGTCAGGGTTGCCAGTGGATGGGAAGAAGAAGTCATCGTCCACCAACAACTCTTCAAGTCATTGCCCCAGTATGGCCCATGGCCAGATGGGGCATGGACCTTATTGGCCCCTTCCCAGTAGCAAAAGGGAATTTGAAATTCGCAGTGGTAGCAATTGAGTATTTTTCCAAATGGGTCGAAGCAGAACCTCTAACAGCTATCACTTCGAACAATGTACAGAAATTTTTCTGGAAAAATATTATATGCCGGTTCGGAGTGCCTCGGCAACTCACAGTTGACAATGGGACACAATTTGATGCAGAGCCCTTCAGGAAATTTTGTGAAGATCTTGGCATATAATTATGCTTCGCTGCAGTGCGACATCCTCAGTCTAACGGAGCTGTAGAAATAGCCAATGGTAATATCTTGTCAGGGCTGAATCGTAGAATAGTGGGACTGGCAAAAGGATTGTGGACCGAGGAGCTCCCAAAGATTCTATGGTCCATTCGGACCACTCAAACAAGGTCCACAGGCTTCACTCCTTTCAGACTATTATTCGGAGATGAAGCTATGACACCAACAGAACTTAAAGGAGGATCCCTTCGCAGCACCGAACCGGAAATAGAAGCAGAAAGACAAACTTCACTTGATTTAACAGAAGAAACAAGACTTTGAGTTGTCGCCAATTTGTCAAAGTATCAGCAGCAGACGAAGGCTTGGTTTGACCCGAAGGTTAAGCTTAATGAACTTAAGCTGGGTCATCTTGTTTTGCGAAGCATAATAGCACTAGGGAAATTAGGGAATAAGTGGGAAGGTCCATACATAATTCTCCGCTCAGGACGCCCTGGTTCTTTTAAGTTAGCTAATTTAGAAGGCGAAGAGTTAACGCATACATGGCATGCGGAGCACTTAAAGCGATATTTCGCATAGGGGCTCCTTGTAATCATTTGTAAACACCTTCTGAATTAATAAAGTTCATGGTTCAGATAATGCCTACCTCTCAAACACTTCCTACTTCTAGTGGACGCACTGGAAGAACGAAGTTGGCTGGGAGGGAAGTGTCATTAATTTGAACCAATTTTTTGGACTTCGAACCACTGGTTCGAAGCTTCCGACGAGGTGGAAAGTCACTGAAAAATGGATTCCAGGCCACCGGCTTGAAAGCATCCGTAAAAAGAGTCGAAGGATACCAAATAATGCGGATTCCAAGCTCCGGCTTGAAAGCATCTGGGAGTCCAAGGAGACCACTTCGAATTCCAAACCACCGGTTTGATAGCATTCGCAAAAAGAGCCGAAGGAGGCCAAAACAAAACAGAGTCTGAGCTGATAAGCTTCGAATATCTGTGAAAAGAGTCCAAAGTGACCAATCATTTGGGACAATAAAGTGTACGGAAAGCTTGTCCGAAGTGACTTCTTTCAAACACAAGGTACTAAGTTACCAGTTTTACGACTCCAAGTAGTCGGACATTTTGTAAGATTTTAATCAATCTTTAAATTGCTGAGGGGCTCCGAGCCTTCAAAATTGTACTCAGTTTTTCTTTGCGCCTAACCATCTTTGAGTATAGTTCGAAGTTGCTTACGCCCAAAGAGGGGCTAGGAAGTAGGGAGACAATTTTAAAAATCAATCTTTATTATTCGAATAGATTACATTACATCACGAAAAATCTGTGTCTATGCCAAGAAGGAATCGAAGACCTCTTCAATCTCTAGAGCTACCACTAAACTCGGAACGACTAGTTCCAGAGCTGGGAGTCCTAATAACTTTGCGTTTAACTCTTCTTCCTCCCTTCGAATCTCAAAAATCTTTTTGTTCCTGTTGAAGTTCAGCCCATGTTCGAAGTCGCTCGGGACTTCTTTCCCAGCTTCGAAGTTCTTCAGCCTTTTTTCTTTGTTCTTCAGCAATATTCTCGTCTTCAGACCATTCAATGTCTTCAGAAGATGAAGTTTCCAAGTTAATTTCTTTTTCTTCCTCTTTAATATAAGATAATATATCTTTACATATTTCGGGCGCAATCGCACCGGAGCTCTCTCGAGGAATCAAAAATCGAGGTCGTTTATGAAGTTTTAAAAGATCGAAGGTAGCCCATAGCAGGTAGAGTTCTTCGGTAACGTTTAATACTTCGACATCATCCATATGAGGTTGAAAAGCCTAAAAACATGATAAGTAAATTTTCATTCATAATGTATGAAAGCATGATTTTTACATAGTTGGGATCCTAAAATAAAGCTAGACCTGCGGGTTCGGCGGAGGCTAGCTGCTCGACGTTTGAGACCGAGCTTGATTTTGGCGATGCCCTTCATCGATCCAAGCCTTGATCGCAGTGCAACCTTTAGCTCTCCATGAAGCTTGGAAGGCTTGCCAAGCTGCGGCCATGTCTTCAGAAGGATTAAGAAGTTGGTTCTCGTCGAAGGTAATGGGAGACGCCCCCAAGTCTGGCGTTATCGATAGCCCTAGATCTTCGTAGTAGCCAAGTACTCCAAGAGCAGCCACTTGGCCGGAGATCTCTCCGTACCGAATGCCTGCTGTCTTCATCATCTTCACAGCTCCTTGGATCATCTTTAGCCGTCGGACCAAGGGGACATTGTCACTCGAAGGTAGTGTCCAAAGAGTACCGAAGTACTCTAGAATGCCTAAGAGATTGTTCATGACCTCCTCAGCTACCTTCTCCGACTTCACTTTATCTTCAATCAAAACATCCTTTGCCGAAGTCAGTTCATCTATTAAAGCAGAGAGCCTAGCTGCCTCCGTAGCCAGAGAACTCTTCTGGCTAAGTAAGTTGCTAGCTTCCTCCATAGATTTGGCCTTTTCCTCTTCGAGCTTAACTAACTCAGCCCCCATCGTACCGTGCTCTGCCCGCATTTTTTCTACTTCGGCCCAAAGCACAATTTGTTCGGCTTTGAGTTTTTTATTCGCAGCCTCCAGATTTTCTCTGGCCCTCCTCTTTGCTGAAACCATCTCGTCTAAGCGGGAAACTCGAACTTCGGAGACATTAAGACTCCTCTGGAGAGCAGTAACCCTCTCCTGAAGACGAAGACTTCCGCGCTTGTTCGAGATAGCCGCAGCTCAAGCCAAAACCATTTGCTGCGAAGAGAAAAAGCAAGGTGAAAAATTATTTGTAAGTTGAAACTAATCGTTTTGCAGATACTTCGTACCTGGTATGCTGCCCGTTCCAAGGCGGTGTTGAGCTTCGAGCCCTCGGCTTCACTAAGAATGGCCACTAGGTCCGTCTCCCCAACTTCACGGTTTGCTCGATCCAAACGCTCGAGCAGGGGGAGCATGGACAGAGCCCTCTGGTCGTCCTCGTTCGGTGAAGGGTCAGAACGCTGTGCCGCGTCTTCAGAAACCTCGGTAGACTGGCCCCCTCCGTAGATTGACCTCCGTCTGTTGATTCAGACGGAGTTAATCCTAAGTTCGGAGCAGGAAAGGGGTCCATTTTGCCTTTACCTTTTCCAGGTCCCATCTGTGCGACTTTTGGAATCGGCACCGGAGATGTTGAGGTCCCAGGAGCCGTATCTTCAGGAGGAGCCACTTCCATAGGAGCGGACCCTACCGAGACAAAGGTATTATATATTGCATAATTTTGCAGGAAAAAGGAACAAATGATTCATGCGAAGTTTACCTCCGAAACCTTGTCGGCGGATGAGTACGGGGCTGCTCGGAGGGTCAAAGGACACCTCAAAGTCTTCATCAGACTCGACGTCTATAACCGGAGGGTTAACTGTTGTAGCCTCTCCTGGAGCTACCGCTGCCACTTCGTCCGGAATCGAAGTTTGCCCAGCAATAACTTCGACTCCGCCTTTAGTTACAGGGGCTTCATGCGGCAAGTTCGGCTGGACATTTGAAGTCCCAACCTGCCCGGAGCTGCTTGGAACATCTGGCGCACTTGCGGCATTGCCGGTATTTTCGTCTGCCCGGTTTTCATCTTCGGTGATCAGGTTCATGAGGAGTCTTCCCTCATCTTCAGAGGAATCGGAGATAGAAGCCATCGGACTTGAAGGCGTCATGTTCTTTGGCTTTCGGGCTGCCTTTTTTGCCGGGGTCTTAACCGAAGCTGAAGTCCCAGCATCTGCCTTCCTCTTCTTCGGTCCTTGTTCTGAAGGTACCCAGTCCGGAAGAAGAGGGGGAGCAACTCCAAGTACACCCCATACTCGGTTGAGCCGCTCCCAATTACCCACTAGCTTCATTCTCCACTCCTTCTCAGCCGGAGTTGGAACTCCCAGAATCTTCTCAGAAGCTCGAACAACCTGCTCCAAAGTCATGGGGGCTTGAGAAGCTGAAAGATAAGTTGGCATTAGTCATTTCATCAAACAAACATAAATAGAACATGTTGTTTTCAAAGTTACCTGCAGGGCTTGAGTTCGAAGAGAGTTTTTGGAGTCCACCCTCTGGATCCTCTTCGAAGGTGATAGGCCAGTTGGCCATCAGAGGTGGAATTTGAAGTCCGATGAACTCCTCTGCTAGGTCCCGCATGCTCATGCGGTGACTAATTCTTTGAAGCAGGCTGAGGCGAGCTTCGAGCTAGCCAGGATCTGGGTGAACAAGGGCTTCTCTTCGGAAGTTTATGTCCTGTAGGGGTCCGGCCAGACGATTACCTGCCCCAACTTCGGCATAAAACCACTGGAGTATCCAATCTGTGTACCTTCTGGCATTGATGGCCTTCGCTGGAAATCTTAATTGAAACTCATCCCGAAGCCGGAAGTTGATGCTCCCGAAGGCTACCACAATCTTTTCCCCTCCGGAGCCTAGGTAAGTCTTGGGTTGGCAGGATGCCCTGTGCAGTGCTGCGAAGATCTCTGCTCTTCCTTCGCAGCCCTCAACTCGCAATGCCCATTCGAAGATGGCCAGGCGTGCTATTGCATTCGGAGATAGTTGAGGAAGGGTGACATGAAATAAATCCAGTACCTCCGATAGGAAGTCGACTGCCGGAAGTCCTAACCCCGCTTCGAAGAAAGCTTCGAAGACTACAACCTCTCTAGGCCTTGGCGAAGGGATGGCCTCCTTTCCAGGTTTGCGGATTATGACCTCCGAGCTAATTTTTCCCTCCACTGCTGCGATAAGACTGGTCCGAATACTTCGAAGATGCTGGGAGGAGATCATGAGGACCAACATTTTGGGGATTTCTTGCCGCTGCCGCCATGGGTGCTGCTACTGTTGCCGTCGGAGCCACCATAATTGAAGGCGTCGCTGTTGCCGCTGCCGCCGCCGCGGCCACAGCCTGCTGCCGGGCTAGGGCCGAAGCCGCCCCAGGGACCTTGAAGCTTGTCTTTGCCATGAAGTCGCACTGATTGCTGAAGAATTCTGGAGGCTAGGGCTTGTTTGCACAAAAGTGGTGAGAAGGGTATTCGAGAAGGGTCCAGGTCCTCTATTTATAGCCTAGGACCACGATTTTTTACCGTTTACGTTTGCCATTTCGCATTCTTGACCGTTACCCCTTGCGAAGTTAACGCATCACGTAACTTCCGCTGGAAGGAAAAAGCCAACAACTATTTCTTCCAAGTCTAAAAGGGCTTTCTGATTCCTTAAGTTAATTCCAAGATAGTTCGAATGTAACTTTCTTAGAAGTTGATTCGAAGTTTTGAATCTCCGAATATTTCGGAGGTTGATTAAATCTGTTAACCCCTACGCATGATTATTTTTCTTGTGTATACTGCTCTCCTTGCATTACAAATCTAGCGGAGAAGCGTATTCGAGGGGCTACTGTTGGGGGAAAATACTTCATCCTCAGGGCTATTGCTGCAACAAGACAAAGGCAGGTGATTTAATCAAAGGTTTCCAGCATCTAACCCCGGAAGTATGTTGGATCAAGTTCGAAGGATGGAGACGAACTTTGGTTCGGAGTACATCTTCGAACATTGACTCTTCCGAGAGCTTCTTTGCCAGCTAGGATGGAAGACTTATCTTCTTTATCGTTTGATTAGTCTTTTACCATTTTAGCCCTATTAAGGGTACCGAATAGTTTCCACTATGTTGGTTGTAACAGAGGGGTAAAAGGGTCTTTTCCTTAATGTTTGGGCCTATAAATACCCCTCGTTTTACCCTGTAATGATCATCAAATACTGAGTTATTCAATACACACCTTTGAACTGTTTTGAGCTATTATCCATTTCGGAGGCTTGAAATAGTTTACTTCACAAACACTTCGTTTGTCAGTTTCTAAGCTTCAGAAACCTGTTAGCGTAATATTTTACGCCAACAGACACCGACTAACAAAACAAGAACACCGACCGGACACCAGTATTCATTGTTTTCTGTTTGGAACGAGATTGGAGATAATATAGCATAACCATGATACGCAGCGGTTTTCGTCACGACAAGAAGATAATAAAACATCGAATAGATTAAGCATTATTTATAATTGAATAACTCAAACACGTACTATAACCAGACAACTGGAAGCTTGTATAAGTACAATGACAGAGCTAGAAAAAAATGGGGGGATATACTATTTTAAACGGTACACTATATTAAGGCTAAAGTACATAAAAAGTAAAAATTTACTAATAATAACTAAAAAATTTTGAACCCAGATTCCTAAAAACCTCAAAATACTTGTGTAACATGAAGGCACCAAAGATTTGAGTAAGGCACAAACCTTACACATACTCATAGATGACCTTTAGCATATCTAACCTACTATATAATTGGTGAGTTTGAGTGCCTACTCGATAATCCATCTGTTAAATCATATCATTTTATTCACATCTAATAAATCATAGACATTGGAACTTTCTTTTTCTCTCTCTTAGGCCGAACTGGCTCAATCCATTATGGCTTCCCCTCCTCTCTCTCCCATTGGGCCCTGCTTGTTTTATACAGAAGCTGATCTCTTATTTTATTTTGAAGCTAATTTTCTGTTTTATATGATAATTATTAATACAATAAAATCATCAATATATGAAATCTGAACTGTTTTATATAAAAATCATATACAGAAGGTGATCTATTTTGTATGTAAATCATTAATATATGAAATGTTGATTATACATATGAAAATATGATTAATTTTATATAAAAATAATAAATAAATGAAAAATGTATTTATGTCACAATATCATATTTGAAAGCCTCGGAATCCCCTTCCATACCCATTTTCTTTCCTTCTCTACCTCCCTATAAATTCGGAGTCCATCGCCGAATCCCACCATCAATTCCAGCCTTAACCTCATGAACCTGAGTCTGTGTCATGCGTTTTTGCTCTGCCGTCACCTGCCCTCACCGCCGACAACCACATCCATCCTCGCTGTTGACTCCGTCGGATCTGTCATCCCCTTTCCATTCTCGATCACCGCTCCGATCGGATCTCCAACCACCGGATCACCATCGCCACCTTCATCCCGAACCGTCCTCACAACTACCGCTCGTCGCCGGCCACCTCTGTTTCATAATTGTGTTGTTTCATAATTATTTTTGATTTTCAACGTTGCGTAGCATACATACGATACTAGTATTATATATAGTTTGTGTTGTTATTAAAAACATCTTGGATTCATGGGTTACATATCAAGTAAATACCATAAAAATAACATCTATTATAAAAGTATTATTTGATTATATAAATTATCTAATTTTATATTTTATATCGGACTCAAATTCATTCGAATGCACCTGGTCGGACTAGCCACCGTTGGCACTGTCTCCTCTGTTAGCACGAGCTGACCAAGTAAATTTCTTCTTCATCTGCTTCAAATATTATTGTGGTTTGCTGCTCTTATATTCTTTATATTCGTGTGATGCAGTGGAAAAATTATAACATTAAAAATGGCAGAACAGTGATTTTCACTGACTAAGAAGGACATGTGGTGCTGACGGGACAATACGTGACGCACGGAAGGTGTTCGATAGAATACCGAACACTTGTCGCTCCCACACAGAACGGCTACGGCATGACGCACAGTAGGGGTGGGCGGTTGCGCCACGCGGCAAGGGGAAAGTGGCTGTGACACATAGGCTAGGGCACAACACGCGACCAGGGGCACGACACAGCACACAATAGGGGCGAGCGGATACGACACGTGGGTGGGGGCGCAACAGAGGCACGTGTGGCATGCGAGCAAGGGTGCGGTGTGCAGGAGTCCACCAGAGGCTGACGAAGGGGCAGCCCAATAACTTCGGCTGTGACACACGGCGATAACTGCGACGCGTAGCGGCAGGCTGGTGGAGGCATTTCATCAAACACATTTTGCGTGTGTTTAACGGGAGTAGTTTTTTACTCGTTTGGCCATGTCAACATGCCACATATGCACCTAGTAAGAGAAAATCATCGTTCTACAGTCCACATTAGCGAAAGTTTAAGAGTGAATCGGTTTTCAAATTTTGGGGGCTAATTAAATGGTATTTTAGTTCACGGGCTATTTAAATTTTTGCACTAGTTTAGGGTAGTAATTTGTAATCACTACCATAAAAACAATCTTTAGTGACAGAGATTTACTGATGGATAAATGATACACATCATTAATACAACGAGTCATTTTAGACACGTTAGTGATATTGTCTTATTAGTGGCAGATCGTAATTAGACCCGTCACTAAAGAGAGGGCACACCCATTAGTGATAAGTTTAATTACCACTCATTACTCATGGGTGTGACAGGCGGAAACGATCACCCATCACTAATGATCTAGTGACGAGCGGTAGTTTCCGCACGTCACTAATGACATCAATAGTGATGGGTAGAAACTATCGTCCATTACTGGTGACATTTATAAATAAGTAGGTGCCAATAGAATGCTTTCATATCACACAGAACCTTAAACTCTAGTGGCAACGCCTTCTCCTCTGTTGTCGTTTCGCCGTTGTGTTCCATGCCTTCCGCTATCATTCTCCTCCACCGTCGTGACCTTCATCCCATTGCGACTTTTTCCACTGGTCTTCTCTTCCATCGCTGACCCTCCTCACTATCGCCTCAAGGTCCTCCTCCTACATGGCTAGGATTTGTGAGTTTGTGAATATGTTACTTTGTAAATATATATATTGTTTTGTGAATATTTTGCTGTTTTAAATATGTTCCTTTTGAATATTTTGCTTTATGAATATGTTGCTTAGTTAATAAAAGTTGCTTTATGAATATATATATATATATATATATATATGTTGCTTTATGATTTTGGGATATGGCATGCCTCTTAAGTAATCAACAAGGCACTATCACCAGACAACGTGCTTCCACTAGTATGTGGATCTCTATGGTACCAACTTATGTACCCGACGATTACTTCATACAGATAAATCATCTAATCAATGGGAGGAGTGACCATGTTTATACATTGTACATTGTATATTCTATTTATGTGCTAATAAAACTAACAAACTAATGTGATATTATGTTACTATTTTAGTTTATATAAAAAAAATTTGGCAACATCAATAATATTTGCGCTAATTACACCCTTAAGATACTAAGAGATGGGTGCACCATAGAGGTTGAGGTTGCGAGCTGTGGAGATAGGATATTTCTCTACAAAGGGTAACCTGCATTTAGTAAAAGAGTCGACCTAACACAAGGGGACCATATTACAATAACAATGAGGCATGTCCCATTGACTGTTATTGCCAAAATTTAAACTAATTTTAGTGATGAGAAGTCTCCAACAACCATAAAAGTGGAGGATAAAGATAGTGATATCTATAGCAAACTATTTAGTTACTAGATATGCATATTTTGTTTATGTACTTAAATTGGTTTTTTATAATGTCATTCGAGGATCCTAGTAATGTTGTGGAGAATAAGGGAAAATGGATAGCTAGTGAGGTCGATCAAATAGACCAATTGATTAACATATATTATTTTAGCAACCCAACAGATATAACTCCAGCAAGGAAAACTCTCATATAAGACATCTCAGCATGTTTATCTTTTGAGACTTAGTTATATGTCTTCATAATAAATAACTCGATCATCAACAAGAAGTCGGTGGTAAGCTATTTGCACATCAGTGGTTAACAAGATCATCTATTCACTTGCCCTTGTCTAACTAGATTTGTTTAAATTTTATTGTTATAGTACTTTTTAATGTAGTATTGTGAGAAGTACATCACACCTCACCTATACCAGCACACCATTGATATTCAAGTGACATTGGTAGGTTCAAAGGAATTCCCAATTATGGTGCATAAATTAATATATGGATGGATGATGATACCTAACTACTAGTTTAGCTAATTTATTTGAGATAGCATGTTAGAAGTTGGCACAGTATATGTCTTCCATTTTAATATCAACAATGGTGTAATTGAGGCTATCATATATATGGTGTAAACCTAGGGTATGATGTTTTCTTATCCATCTTCCTTTTTACTGATAACCATTATGAATATTGTATTGATTATTTTTTCTTCGGGGAGGAGTGCAAGATGACCATAAAAGAGGCTGTAAAACTAGACATGTGCAACCTTAATAAATTCATGGTGGACAGATAGAGAGAATATATGTAAGACACTATTCAAGCTCTTATAAAAGTTAGAAGTTAGCTAGTAGTTAGATGATTGGGAATGGTTCTCTTATGTAACTTTGTTTTAGCTATGCAATTTCTTTGAAAAAACGAGTTAGAAATTAATATATATATATATGATATTAATTTGTTTATAAATATTCTATGATGAATTGTCTGTGTTCATTTTGTGATGAATTGTCTATGATGTGCTTTTGAAATATAATGTTGGATATGTTAGCTGCCAAATCTTAGTTTTGATTTAGGATGAAGTCTAAAAACTATTATTTTTTTAAAAATGACCATGATACTAGTGATGGTTAACAATAATCATGCGTAACTAAAAGAAACTTTAGTGCGTTATGACCCATCACTAAAAATTCATAGAAGGTAAGCCGATAGGACCCCTTTAGTGACGGGTGAATATTGTCGTCCATCACTAAAAGTTGACCCTTTAGTGATAGGTAAACACATGTTACTAATTATGTTATATCGCTGACGTGATAAGAATGATGGAGACTTTTCCATCACTAATAAAGGTTAGAAAAAAAGTTCATATTACTCCCCTCAAGTATCAGCGAATTTTAAATAACCGCCTGATGTACGAATACATTTGAACAACCCCCATAATTCTAAAATCCAGTTATGTGGCACACACTAAGCTAGTGGTAGTAAGCTTTTGTCTGAAGCATCGCTGCACCCGAACAGAAAACCTCCAATCCTCTCCCATGCTCATCTTGTATCTCATATGGCGGCTATGGCAGAGGTAGTTACGACATGGGCTGCGATGGAGAGTTGATGTCAACATCACATTGTGGAGGTCTCCATCAATCTCGATGGCTATGTTTGTTTCCCAATGTCATGAACCTCGTAGTTCATGATATTCTAGTGTTAGGATTTTGTATGTGCGTATTCTGATGAGATTGTGCAATGGGGTTTATACTCGGCAAAATTGCTCGATTTGTAGGGTTTAATTGGAGGAAAATAGATCCATTAGAGTGGCTATCGATTAGATTTCATTTTGGTAGATGATTTAGTGTAAATGAGTATTCAGTCAAGTATGTTGGGGATAATGTTGAGTTGGCACACATAAAGAGGGAAATGTTTCAATAGAAGAACTAAGAGCAATTCTACTAGACTTCATCTTCAGCATTACATGCATGCCACTGATTTCTATTTGATTCCTCCTTATCATATTTCTCAGTTCCTCCAATTCCTATTCATGGAATTTACCAGAGATGACCAAATGTGCATTTTCATCCTTCAAATCATTCACAATAATCCTCAAATCCCATAATAGCTCGCTCAAAAATAGACTCAACGGGTCATCATGCCATCGGTAGAATGTGCAACCATTGTTCTGCACAGAAAATTTGTAGGAAAATAATAAAAATAAGCATAGCACAAAATCATGTACTATCATTAAACAAGCTCGAATTAGATCTTACCCATGCCCTTGCGCATTTGTAGTACCTTTTGCCCGAATTATCATTTTTCCAAGACACAAATCGGGCTATCTTTCTCTAGCAATGGCAGAAAACAAGGGGCTAATAATCTAGAGGCCTCTCCCTATAGGATACCGGCGACGACTTTGATGTCCAGCGAGCACCTCCATCGCGAGCATTGGACGACCAACTCCGCACTTTCGAAAACAGTATGTTTGCGGAGTGCCTGAGGGTTTGCCAAGTGCATTCCTTTGGGCACTCGGCAAACCCTTGTGTTTGCCGAGTGTTTTTAACATGGCACTCGGCAAAGTACTCCCATTATTTTATGTGAAAACACATTTTAAGTCCATGTCACATTTTAAACATGTTTGGAACTTGAATTTTATCTTACACTCATAATTCAACCTATATTAAGTCAGGTAATAGTTTCATATTTTTCTTAGTGAGTTTGCTATTTTTAATTAATTAATCATATTTCTAGGATTTATTTCAAAGTAGGTCTAATTTGAACTGCATGTACATGAAATAATGACTAATAAATTGTAGAAAAATCATATTTATGTTCACGAGTCCATTTGTAGTCTTTTAGAACTAGATATAACTAAATATTAAAAAATCTATGTTACGACACTCGGTCGACAATATGGAGCTTAATGGTTTTTAATTATACAAAATTTAATTGAGGCCTAAAAAATATGATACTTGACATGGTGTCATTATATCATACATATATATTGGTATAAAAAATTCATAATGTCTCGACAAAGTTTTCATGTACGACGTTTGGAAATTGGAGAATCTTCGAGAAGGTTAATGAGTTTAGGGATGGAATGAGTTAGGTTTAGAAGCAAATCGATATTCAAATCTTTGTTCAAACTTAAAACTTTTTGTACTACTAAAACCCAATGTATCTTATACCATGTCAAAATTTAGCATTTTTTAGTGCTAGCTTGCTATTTTTCGTTAATTAAAGTTGTTTATATGATTTTAATTAAAAGATCCCGAATTTGAACTACAAGTGCCTTATATTTGTTTATTTGAACTTAGAACTTTTCTAGGATGAACAATAAGTGTATATTATATAATTACAAATTATGGAATTTTTTACTATATTTTTTCTATTTTAGTTTTTAAAACAATTTTAAAAAATCTTTGCCGAGTGCAAATATCACTGGCCCTCGGCAAAGAACAAATATATCTCCTTTGTCGAGTGCTATTTCAAAAGCACTCGACAAAGAAGTAGAAGTACCCATTATTTCATGTGAACTCATAATATATGCACATATGACATTTTATACATGTTTTGAAATTTATTTATTTATTACTGTTTTAATTCACCATTTTTTATTCATGATAAAGTTTCATATTTTTCTGAGTGACTTTGCTATTTTTAAATAATTAATCATGTTTCTAATAATAACATGAAATAATAACTAATAAATTGTAGAAAACATATTTATGTTAATGAGTCTATTTGTAATCTTTTAGCACTACATATAACTAAATATTAAAAAATCTAAGTTACGACACTCAACCAG
The DNA here is from genome assembly GCA_019279435.1 of Zizania palustris. Taxonomy (NCBI): domain Eukaryota; kingdom Viridiplantae; phylum Streptophyta; class Magnoliopsida; order Poales; family Poaceae; genus Zizania; species Zizania palustris. Next base: position 18,391,116 of record JAAALK010000082.1, on the reverse strand, counting down.
CAACATGGAGCACCAAGGTTTTTTAATTATAGAAAATTAAATTGAAGCCTAAAAAATATGATACTTGACATGGTGTCATTATATCATACATATATAATGTGGTAAGAAATTCATGATGTTTCGACGAAGTTTTCATGCATGACCTAAAGAAATTGGACAATCTTCGAGAAGGTTTATGAGTTTAGGGATGGAATGAGTTAGGTTTAGAAGCAAATCGATATTCAAATCTTTGTTTGAACTTAAAAACTTTTTGTACTACTAAAACCCAATGTATCTTATACCATGGCGACAGAAGTGCATGGTCCTGATTATGACCCACCCGCACATAACATCGATGGAGAGGTGGTCATGAGGGCTGGAGGAGGCAAGAGACATGGGCGATATTTGATGGGCGATGACGCCATTGATACCCATAGTACCCCTCTCTATCTGAGGTGAGAGCTCAGAGCTCGACCTCCAGTCTGGATATACGCCCTCGCCGAGACACATCTATGGGTCTGATTGCCGATCTACAAGTTAGTTCAATTTCATCAATCATCAAACATTTCAAATTGTTTGTTTTGGAATGCTAATGACTATGCATTAATGGTATGTAGGCCTGACTACATGAACAAGAATCACAAAGGGCCGAGTGGCAGACCCATATGGAGGCTCGGGTGGAGGCTCGGATGCAGGCTCAGATGGAGGCTCGGATGAATGCTTTGATGGATGCTCGGATGCAGACCCAGATGCAGTAGTGGTTTGCGCAGATGAGTGGATCTTTTTAGGTCATATGGGCGTGCCTCAGTCACCACAAGCACCCTTCTTACCTGGACTTTCTCAACCCTCACAATCTCTGCACACTCCATAGAGCGGCAATGCGAGTTTCTAATACCGTTTTTGTCATTATTGTTATATACAATTGTGCTAACTATTTTCTTTTTTGCAGCTCCATTCATTGGCATCAGGATCAAACACGCAGCCATCTCTGCACACTGGGCAGAGCGGTAATGCTAACTTCTGAGACTAACTTGTGTGATCGACTAACTTGTGAGACGTGATGTGAGTTGTCATTGTGAACTTGAACTTGTTAATTATAATGTGAACTTGAACTTATGAACTATAATGCGAACTTGAACTTGTGAACTAAATTATGCTTTGTGATGTGATTGACTTATGGGATTTATGATGAAATGTGATTTTTTAAGAAATTTGTGATGAAATGTGAATTTGTGATGAATTTTGTGATGAGATGTGAATTTGTGATGAATTTTGCGATTGAATCTGAATTTTGGGATGAAATGTGCATTGGATAATTTTTTTTTAAAAAAAACATTTTTCCGAGTGTAGCACTCGGCAAAGCCACACAAAACGCACATAATCGTGCCATGTGGCGCGTTTCTGTGCGTTCTGGGGTATTTTGCTGAGTGCTACTCTATGCGGCACTCGGCAAAGCACTGTGGCTTTGCCGAGTGCTATTTTATGTGGCACTCGGCAAAGCCACAGTGCCACGTACACGCTACCTTGCGTGGCTTTGCCGAGTGCAACGTGGGGCACACGACAAAGGTACTTCGTCGAGTGCCACGTGAGGCCGAGTGCCTCACGTGACACTCGGCAAAAGCTTCACCGAGTACCCGACAAAATGTACTCAACAAACACCCTCATCGCCGACAACCATTGTGTCGAGTGCCCTTTGCCGAGTGTGGCACTCGTCGAAGTTTTCGCCGAGTGAAAAAGAGGCTCCGCCGAGTGCCCTAAACACTTGGCAAATCTCTCTTTTCCCATAGTACCGGCTAGTTCCGTCCTTCGCCATCGCCACCCTAACGCCCAACCCTAGCTGCACGGGAGGTGGATGAAGATGAGGGGCGTTGTGCTCGGTCGTTGGGGGTGCTTCGAACAAAACTATGCTTAAGGCCAGCTCACTATGTGCCACATTGTCCACGTTAACCAAAACCAGTTGTTACATTATCTACGTCAGTAATACCACACTCAAAATATAACTGTAAATTGGATTTCAAAATTACACGGTGTTCAGACGGATTCGTATATTAGGGGTTATTTAAACTTCACGAAAAGTATAAATGACGCTCAACCATTTATATTTTACTAGATTTATTTATTACCATAATAGACTGATTTTAAGTAAATGGTGAATATATGGTTTGTATTTTACTAACCATTGATTTCTTTTTGTTCTCAGTGAGAATACACCTAGCTACTGACCTACGTGGGACCCTAGAGCTCCATCACTGGGTGTAGCATGATATCTCTATACTTTAAACCTCCTCCCCTTTGCTCTCACCACAGCCTTCCACGTCACCGTTTTACGAAAAAACCCCTCAGCTTTTCGTAATTTGTTAGGCCTCTAGGTGTTTTGCCTGGCGTGGCTGCTCCGCGTGACGCCACGTCGTGCCCAGCGGAGCTGTTATTTTTTCAGGAAAAACCCTCATTTTTAAAACTAATTTCGGGAAGCCCTAGCACCGTACTCTCCGTGAGTTGCGTTGTTTACGTCTGACCCCCCATTTCCTGGTATTTTATATGTGAAGGAGAGGAAATTCATAAAATCGGAGTGCGCTCTAAAATTGAAAAATGTGAAGGGTTTGTTGCAAACCATCCAGCCGCCAGGGGTCCAGATCCCTGCGTGCTTGCTCTCCCGTCCTGTCCCTGACTCCCCTTTCGGACCGTCCCCATGCCTAACCCTAGTTGTGTTTTCCCCAGCCGGCACCGATGCCGCCCCCATCTCAGATCTGCCGCCGGCGCTACCCTCGCGCGCCGCGTCACCCTCTAGACCCCGTCGTGCCACCCCAGATCCATTCCCATGGGTCACAGAGCCAGATGCGTCCGCAACTTGCCACAATGGGGAGCAACGGGACAAAGGCAAGCCCCGGTTGCCAACCACCCCACTTTGGCCGAGATGATGGCCACTCAGAACCAGCTGGTCTCAGCCCTTTTGAACCAGATGCAACAGCAGCAGCAGCAGATGCAGGAGCAGCAGGCTCATCTCTTCCGCCTCCATCAACAGCCCGAGCTACCCCGACCCGCCACACCAGCTCCCGCTCCCGCCTCTCAGCTCTCGGAGTTCCTCCGAGTTCACCCACCGACCTTCTCAAGCACCACCAACCCCATGGAGGCTGGGGATTGGTTGAGGACTATCGAGAAGAAGCTCGACCTCCTTACCTGCACTGAGCAGGAGAAAGTGGCCTTCGCCACCCACCAGCTACATGGTCCTGCCGCAGAATGGTGGGACAACCTTCGTGAGACTCTGCCCGAGGGACAAGCCCACACCTGGGTAGAGTTCTCGGCCGCTTTTCATGCCGCTCACATCCCCGACGGCATTATCGCACAGAAACAGCAAGAGTTCAGAGACCTGCAGCAGGGGGGCAGGTCTGTTACAGAATACCTGCACGAGTTTAACCGTTTGGCCAGGTACGCACCTGAGGAGGTGTAACACCCCAAAAATTAAAAGGAATAAAATAAAAAGAAAATATTATTTAAATCATTTCTGAATTTATTATTAAAGAAAAATCACCAAAAGAACCCAAATAAAGCCAAACAGGGAGAAATACTTAAAATCTGGACTTAAAAATTTTATGAGATGAACTAGAGACCAAGATATAATTTTAGGAATTTTTACAAATTTTTGTCAACAGTTATTCAACCCTTAATCAAATATTCGAATTACTGGAATTATTTTAAATCAGAAATGAATTTTAAATCCTATTGGGCCTCAACCACGAAACCTCCCTCCAACGGCCTTTAGGCCCAGCCCATCACCACCCACCCACTGACAAGCGGGACCCGCCTGTCGGCGCACTCCCCCGCCCCTCTCTCCTCCACCGCGCCCCTCCTGGCCCACCCGTCAGCCACCCATGCCCTTCTCGCGCTCTCTGACCAACGGGGCCCGCCTGTCAGGTATTCCTTTCTCGTTCACCCGCCGACAGGTGGGGGCCACCTGTCGGATCCATCTTCTCCGATGGAATCCCTCCCTCCCCTTTCCTTTCCCGGCGATCACCTTCCAAGTTCTCGTCGCCGGCCGCCCGATTTCGCCTGGATTCTTCTCGGATCACCTTCCCCGACCGCCCCGACCTCCTTCCATCAAAGATCAACGCGTTTTCGTGCTTATGGAAGCATACCCGAGGAGAAAGGCAACCTCGCCGGAGAGGGAAGGAAACCCTCGGTTTCCTTCCGTTTAATCGCCGCCAGTGACCCTATAAAAACCCCTGAGGACGCCGCCCTCTGCCCACACCACCAAAGCGCTAGCTTAAGCCTTCCAGAGCGTCGTTGCCATTGTTTCGGGAATTACCCCCCTGCTCCACCTCCGGTCGCCGCTCGCCGTCGATCCCGGCCACCACCACCCTAGCCGTCGCCACCGCTGTGATCACCAGGGCCCGCCCGTCCTCGGCATCCACTCCGCTGGCCGTGGGCATCGTCGGATCACCATCGCCGTCAAGAACCCGAAGAGCTCCGCCGTCTACGCTCACCGCCGGTCATCTCCAAGCCCCCATCTTCGCCGCCAAAGGTACCATCGTGATCCCCATCACCTCCGCAGTCCATTTTTGGCCTTAGCTAGGCACGTAGGCGCTCGCCGCCGCCGCTGCCACCGCGCCCGAACCCGCCGTCGCCGGAGACGAAGGGGGTACGCGCCCCCTTACGTCGTGCCGTGCCGGACGCGATCGTGGCCGTCCGATCACGATCGGAGGGTTACGATTAATTCCCTTCTGGATTTAATCCAAGCCCTCGGATCTGATCGAAGGGGTATCGAGCGATCACGACCGTCGATCGCCACTTAAAACCTCCGCGCGATCTCAGGCGTCCACGTGTAACCGTTCGCCACGTTTTAATCTCAGCTGTTCATTTTCATTTAAACCGCCCGCCTCGCATCTGGCCGCCGGATCCAGATCCAACGGCCCAGATCGCTCGGGTCCACGCACATAGTCACGGGTTCACGGTGAACCTGGTTCACCGTGGACCAGGGACTGTTTTCAATTTAAATAAAATTCCAGAAAATTGTTTAAACTTCAAAAATTCATATCTTGCTCATTTTAACTCCAAATTTCACCATTCAAATTTGGTTAGAACCAGAATATTATTCTCTACACATTAATGCCATAAAAACAGTATGTTTCTGTTACCCAAAATATTATTAATAAATAAATGAATAAAAATCCCTTAGGGTTAAAATTAATAATACAGAAAATAAGTTGGGAAAAATTCTAAAATATTAAACTTTACTGTTTTGAACAAAACCTTGAAATATTAAAAATATTACTTCACATAATCAAACCTACAAATGTGTATGCTTAATATTTGGTGAATTTTATCTGTTTATTGAATGTATTGTTTATTTTCCGTATCGAGAAGACTACGAGTTCGTCGAGGAGCAGGAGTTCTACCCCGAGGTTCCTCCATCCCCATTTGCTGATCAAGGCAAGTCATCGACCACCCCTGTGGAAACAGTTGATCATTATTGAGCCCATGTTTTAATAACTTATCGCTATAACCCATAGGTTAATATTGCATTAGACAAATACTCAAGCCTTACACTTATATTTATTAGATCCCTGTCCTTGTGTGCAAACCCAAGCCATGCTTATTGAGCCTTAACTCCTTGTCACCCTACTATAAAAATATTAGCTAGTGCCCAATGTACCGGCACAACTGCTATAGGTTAAAAAGAACGAGTCGTAGATAGCTGGATTCTGTATATGAATTTCCCTGTTATTCTCGTCTCTGGACTCTGCTGGAGTTGGCTAGGTTATAAGTATGGTGGGTTCCGGGTGCAAGCTCGGGCACTGGTTTGTCGCACCCGGGGCACTATAAGGACCGGTCTGCGGGATCTGTTGCAAAGCACTTCCGTACCAACCACAAGTCTAATGGGTAAGTCCTAACTGGAAGTATGGAATACTCCGGCTTGATGCACCATAGAGGAGGGGGCAAGGGGCTAGCCTGCGGGCGACTTGTACCGACGAGGCTCAAGGGGGGTATGGTGGGGCTCCGATGCATCGGGACACCATATGAAACCCATAAGAGGGTGCTATTGAGTCGGGGAGGACTGTATGGAAGGTTTTGGCACGAGTTCCCGTGTGATGGGTCATCTCGTTACACTTCGGTGTAGGTGATGAGTGCGTGCCTTGTGGGTACAGTGGTACATCTCTGATCAGAGTAATTTAATCTTTTCGAAAAGCCGAGCCCACGGTCAAGGGCGGGTTGTGTAACTACTCGCAGTTAGTTTACAACTGTTTGCATGTTCAAGTTATTCATGGCACGTAAGGACTGTTGAGCGAGGTGGGGCTGACTGTACCCCTCGAGTTAGAAGATGATGATACACATGCACATGTTTACTTTTCCGTACTAATAAATTGCTCTCATTTAAAGCTTTACAAATATGCTGCTTCCGCTAAATTAGCCACTATCTCCCTTGTTATTACCTTGCATTATATTTGCATTCGGTGGCTTGCTGAGTACATCTGTACTCACCCCGTTGACTTACAACATCAGAGCCAGTCTACTACGAGGAGGATGAAGGTCTGGAGTAGCGACCCAGTCAAGGCGAGACTGGAAGGAGGCGTTCATCTAGGACCCTTGTTTTATTAGTTTCTCTTCATCTTTATTCACTTTTGTAATAATGCGGTCTACGAACCGTGAATGATTGCTCGTATTATGCGTGGTCGTGTGATGAACGTCTTGTTTTATTGATTTTCAACGGAATTTCAATAAAGTCCTGATTTATTAAATCGGGGCGCGACAAGATGGTATCAGAGCCGACTTGACTGTAGGAAGCCAAACAGACCTGACCTTAGGACTTATATATATTCACTATATTCTACAAAAGATTACTTATCCTCTCATCTCCCGAGGTTTTCACAAAATTTCTCTCTTTTGTAGATGCCGGTTCACACCATGAGCGGGACTCTTCGTGACGAGGCCGGATTCATCCGCGAGCTTCGCGTGCTCGTCGACTTTTTGGGGTTTCCCCATGAGCCTGCGTTCCACGGGATTTTTCCCGATGCGAATGAGAGCTACTGCGAGGTCACGGTTGTGATCCGCCCCTCTTCCACGCAGCCACCCTTCTACACCCATGGAGTTGGAGGACCTTCATTCGTGGTGGCCAGCCAGCGAGCCGCTCTCCAGTCCCTCGCCGAGCTTCGCCTGGTCTACGACTGCCACCTCCGCGACACCGTCTACCGCTTCATGCCCATGCGCACACCCGAGAGTCACCGCAGCATCTACATCAGCCCCCTCACCCAGAGCAGCTCCGCCATCACCCGCACGATGAGACTTTTGGAGGCCATGGACAACCTCCACACAGAGGCCGTCCTCGACGCAGACAGCCAGCACGACACCATCGACTTCTACCGCCACACTTCGGAGAACCTGACCAGGGAGAACGCCGAGCTCCGTCGTCAGCTAGAGCAGAACCCGCTGTTGACCCTTGAGGTAGAGGAGTTGAGACGTCAGAACGAGCTTCTGCGCCAGGGCGCCATGGTCCATACCCAGCTTCGTCAGCATCTCAGAGAGTTGAAGAAGGACATCGAGGAGATCGCACCTCTTCCGCCTCGCCGGAAGAAACCCATTCAGACTCCCACAGTGAGGCCCAAGAGGATCTCCCGCAGCGCACCACCCGCCGGACCGTCCAGTTCCTCGACCCCGCCCGTCTCCCACGAGCCCGAGATCGAGCCGTCCCCCGAGCTGCCATAGACGTAGTATGACGATTGATTGTTATTTCTATTTTACTTGATTGTATTAGCGTTCATGTCACAATATAAGGCATGAATGAGAAAATTAATAAATGTAACCGCAAGAACGGTATCCTTTTGAAATAAATATAAAGAAGTTCACCCAAAATAAATATGTATACATTGGAAATTCCAGGATGACCAACACCCAGGGATCAGACGCTCCTCAGAACGGAGGGGATAGTGGCAACCTGCCACAATGGGGGGCCACCGGGCAGAGGCAAGCCCCGGTCGCCAACCACCCCACCTTGGCTGAAATGATGGCCACTCAAAATCAGTTGGTCTCAGCCCTCCTGCACCAGATGCAGCAGCAGCAGCAACAAATGCAAGAGCAGCAGGCTCACTTCTTTCGCCTCCACCAACAGCCCGAGCTGCCCCGACCCGCCACACCAGCTCCCGCTCCCGCAACTCAGCTCTCGGAGTTCCTCCGAGTCCGCCCACCGACCTTCTCAAGCACCACCAACCCCATGGAGGCTGGGGATTGGTTGCGGGCGATCGAGAAGAAACTCGATCTCCTGACCTGCACTGAGCAGGAGAGGGTGGCCTTCGCCACCCACCAGCTTCATGGTCCCGCCGCTGAGTGGTGGGACAACCACCGCGAGACTCTGCCCGAGGGCCACGCCCCCACTTGGGCGGAGTTCTCGGCCGCTTTTTGTGCCGCCCACATCCCTGACGGCATCGTTGCTCAGAAGCAACAAGAGTTCAGAGATCTGCAGCAAGGGAGCAGATCTGTCACCGAGTATCTGCATGAATTTAACCGTCTGGCCCGGTACGCACCAGAGGAGGTCCGTACGGATGCGGCCAGACAGGCCAAGTTCCTTAGGGGACTGAAGGACGAGTTGTCTCTACAACTCATCTCAGGAGACTTCGCCAGCTTCCAGAAGTTGGTGAACAAGGCTATCATGCAAGAGACCCAACAAAATAAGGTCGACTTGAAGAAGAAGCGCATGATTGCCTTCAGGCAGAATCAGGGTATGGCCCAAAGACCCCGTTTTGCTCCACCTCCACCAGCGCCACAATACCACCCCCGGCCAGTGTATCGCCCGGCGCCACCAGCTGCCAACGCCGGAGCCAGCCAACCTCGTGCCGCTCCAGTCGCACCGACCGCCCCAGTCGCCCCGGCCAAGAAGCCGGAGGTCTTGAGAGACAGGCATGGCAAGCCTGTGGTATGCTTCAACTGCCGTCAAGAGGGACACTACTCCCACCAGTGCCCCCATCCCAAGAGAGCTCAAGGAGTCACCTCCAACCCCGCCGTCCGCGCCAAAGTGAACCACGTCTCCGCCGAGGAAGCCCAGGTTGCACCAGAGATTGTCATGGGTAAGTTTATGGTTCATTCATCGCATGCAGTGGTATTATTTGACACCGGAGCTACCCACTCCTTTATATCAACTGCTTTTGTGGGAAATAATGCACTGGACATAAGTGAACTACCCAGGCCAGTACTAATAGCTACCCCGGGAAAGCAAACCCTCGCTTGTTCCTTTAGTCCAAGGGTATGGGTAGATATCCAAGGCACGATATTTTGGGCCGACCCCATTCTAATAGAATGTCAAGGTTTGGACCTCATTTTAGGGATGGATTGGCTAAATAAACACCAAGGTGTGATAGAATGTGCCCAGAGAAAAGTAACGGTGACTAATGAAGAAGGGATTATGGTCACATTCCAGATGCCCAGCATGAAGGCCGGAAGGACAAGACTACATCAGATTACCTTGGAGGAGATACCAGTAGTCAGTGAGTACCCGGACGTATTCCCAGAGGATCTACCAGGGATGCCACCCAAGAGGGACATCGAGTTCAGGATTGACTTGGTGCCCGGAACCACTCCTATTTATAAGCGACCATACCGGATGGCCGCCAATGAATTAGCTGAGATGAAGCAGCAGTTGGAGGATCTTGAAAGGAAAGGCTACATCAGGCCTAGCACATCGCCATGGGGTGCCCCCGTCATCTTCGTCGAGAAGAAAGAAGATAAGGCAAAGCGTATGTGTGTGGATTACCGCGCCTTGAATGAGGTAACCATCAAGAATAAATATCCGTTGCCTCGGATCGACGATCTCTTCGATCAGCTAAAAGGAGCTACAGTATTCTCGAAGATCGACTTGCGTTCTGGTTATCATCAGTTAAGGATCCGAGAGGAGGATATACCCAAGACTGCCTTCACTACCCGTTATGGTTTATATGAGTGCACGGTTATGTCCTTTGGATTGACCAACGCCCCTGCATTCTTCATGAATATGATGAATAAGGTATTCATGGAATATTTGGACAAGTTCATCGTAGTCTTCATAGACGACATCCTCATTTATTCCAAGGACCAGAAGGAGCACGAGACTCACCTCCGGTTAACCCTAGGAAAGTTAAGGGAACACCAATTGTATGCCAAGTACAGCAAATGCAAGTTTTGGACGGCAGAAGTAAAGTTCCTTGGACACATCATCTCTGCACAAGGAATCGCAGTAGATCCTGCCACCGTAGAAGCAGTTACGGATTGGCTGCCACCCACGAACGTATCTGAGATACGAAGTTTTCTGGGATTGGCCGGATATTACCGAAGGTTCATCGAGAATTTTTCTAAGATAGCCAAGCCAATGACCAAGTTGTTGCAGAAAGGAGAGAAGTTCGAATGGACTCCTGAATGCGAGGAAAGTTTCCGCACCCTCAAGACTCGTTTGGTGTCTGCACCTATACTGACCCTACCGGATATCCGCAAAGACTTCCATGTCTATTGCGACGCATCTCGCCAAGGATTGGGATGTGTTCTTATGCAAGACGGGAAAGTTATCTCTTATGCCTCCCGTCAGTTGAGACCTCATGAGTTAAATTATCCGACCCATGATCTGGAATTAGCCGCCGTAGTGCACGCCCTCAAGATTTGGAGGCACTATTTGGTTGGAAATCGCTGTGAGATCTTTACGGATCACAAGAGCTTGAAGTATATCTTCACACAGCCTGACCTTAATCTGAGGCAAAGACGATGGTTGGAACTAATCAAGGACTATGACCTAGGTATACACTACCACCCCGGAAAAGCAAATGTGGTAGCTGATGCCTTGAGTCGCAAGGGATATTGCACAACCATGATGATTCAAGAACACGCACCCTTGTTATGTAGGGAGATGGAAAAATTAAATCTTGGATTAACCACCGGAGCATATCTAGCCACCTTGGAAACCCAGCCTATTCTATTTGAACAAATCCGTGAAGCTCAGTTAGAGGACCCGGATATAGCTGCCATTAAGAAGAACATGAGACAAGGAAAAGCCCCCGGATTTTCAGAAGACGAGAATGGCACCATATGGTTTGGAACTCGGATATGTGTGCCGGATAAACTTGAAGTAAAGACTCTTATCCTAAGAGAAGCCCATGAGACGTTATACTCCATTCATCCCGGCAGTACCAAGATGTACCAAGATCTGAAGGAACGATATTGGTGGGTCAGCATGAAAAGAGAGATTGCCCAGTTCGTCGCCGAATGTGACACCTGCAGAAGAGTAAAGGCTGAACATCAGAGACCTGCAGGATTGTTACAGCCACTTAAAGTGCCGGAATGGAAGTGGGAAGAGATCGGTATGGATTTCATCACCGGATTACCAAAGACCCAACTTGGGTATGATTCTATATGGGTGATCATTGATCGGCTTACAAAAGTAGCTCATTTCATAGCCGTCAAGACAACCTTTAGTGGCCCCAAGCTTGCAGAACTATATATGGCCCGGATCGTATGTCTTCATGGAGTGCCTAAGAAGATAGTGTCTGACCGAGGAAGTCAGTTTACCTCTCGTTTTTGGAAGAACCTCCAAGAGGAGATGGGCACGAGATTGAATTTCAGTACCGCCTACCATCCTCAGACAGATGGACAAACCGAAAGGGTAAATCAGATACTAGAGGATATGCTTCGAGCATGTGTTTTGGATTTTGGAGCCACTTGGGACAAGAGCTTGCCGTACGCTGAGTTTTCATACAACAACAGCTATCAAGCCAGTCTTCAGATGTCTCCTTTTGAAGCCCTATATGGACGTAAGTGCAGAACGCCTCTACTTTGGGACCAAACAGGTGAATCCCAAGTATTTGGGACAGACATTCTTCGTGAAGCTGAAGAGAAGGTACGGATCATCAGAGACCGACTCAAGACAGCCCAATCGCGACAGAAGAGTTACGCAGACAATCGCCGTCGAGACCTAGCCTTTGAAGAAGGAGATCATGTCTACCTTCGAGTCACACCTCTCCGTGGTACTCAACGGTTTAACATGAGAGGAAAGTTGGCCCCTCGATATGTTGGACCATTCCCCATTATCCGACGCCAAGGCGAAGTAGCTTATCAGTTGGAACTACCACCTTCGTTGACTGGAGTGCATGACGTGTTTCATGTGTCTCAACTCAAGAAGTGTCTCCGCGTACCCACGGAGCAGGTGGATCTTCAGCAGTTGGATGTACAAGAGGATCTGACTTATGTGGAAAAGCCGGTCAAGATATTGGAAGTCAAAGAAAGAACCACCAGGAGTCGAGTAATCCGCTTCTGCAAAGTGCAGTGGAGCAACCATCCGGTAGAAGAAGCTACTTGGGAAAAAGAAGATGAACTCAAGGCACAGCATCCTGAGCTATTCGAGGATTGATCCGAATCTCGAGGACGAGATTCTCTGTAAGGGGGATAGGATTGTAACACCCCAAAAATTAAAAGGAATAAAATAAAAAGAAAATATTATTTAAATCATTTCTGAATTTATTATTAAAGAAAAATCACCAAAAGAACCCAAATAAAGCCAAACAGGGAGAAATACTTAAAATCTGGACTTAAAAATTTTATGAGATGAACTAGAGACCAAGATATAATTTTAGGAATTTTTACAAATTTTTGTCAACAGTGATTCAACCCTTAATCAAATATTCGAATTACTGGAATTATTTTAAATCAGAAATGAATTTTAAATCCTATTGGGCCTCAACCACGAAACCTCCCTCCAACGGCCTTTAGGCCCAGCCCATCACCACCCACCCACTGACAAGCGGGACCCGCCTGTCGGCGCACTCCCCCGCCCCTCTCTCCTCCACCGCGCCCCTCCTGGCCCACCCGTCAGCCACCCATGCCCTTCTCGCGCTCTCTGACCAACGGGGCCCGCCTGTCAGGTATTCCTTTCTCGTTCACCCGCCGACAGGTGGGGGCCACCTGTCGGATCCATCTTCTCCGATGGAATCCCTCTCTCCCCTTTCCTTTCCTGGCGATCACCTTCCAAGTTCTCGTCGCCGGCCGCCCGATTTCGCCTGGATTCTTCTCGGATCACCTTCCCCGACCGCCCCGACCTCCTTCCATCAAAGATCAACGCGTTTTCGTGCTTATGGAAGCATACCCGAGGAGAAAGGCAACCTCGCCGGAGAGGGAAGGAAACCCTCGGTTTCCTTCCGTTTAATCGCCGCCAGTGACCCTATAAAAACCCCTGAGGACGCCGCCCTCTGCCCACACCACCAAAGCGCTAGCTTAAGCCTTCCAGAGCGTCGTTGCCATTGTTTCGGGAATTACCCCCCTGCTCCACCTCCGGTCGCCGCTCGCCGTCGATCCCGGCCACCACCACCCTAGCCGTCGCCACCGCTGTGATCACCAGGGCCCGCCCGTCCTCGGCATCCACTCCGCTGGCCGTGGGCATCGTCGGATCACCGTCGCCGTCAAGAACCCGAAGAGCTCCGCCGTCTACGCTCACCGCCGGTCATCTCCAAGCCCCCATCTTCGCCGCCAAAGGTACCATCGTGATCCCCATCACCTCCGCAGTCCATTTTTGGCCTTAGCTAGGCACGTAGGCGCTCGCCGCCGCCGCTGCCACCGCGCCCGAACCCGCCGTCGCCGGAGACGAAGGGGGTACGCGCCCCCTTACGTCGTGCCGTGCCGGACGCGATCGTGGCCGTCCGATCACGATCGGAGGGTTACGATTAATTCCCTTCTGGATTTAATCCAAGCCCTCGGATCTGATCGAAGGGGTATCGAGCGATCACGACCGTCGATCGCCACTTAAAACCTCCGCGCGATCTCAGGCGTCCACGTGTAACCGTTCGCCACGTTTTAATCTCAGCCGTTCATTTTCATTTAAACCGCCCGCCTCGCATCTGGCCGCCGGATCCAGATCCAACGGCCCAGATCGCTCGGGTCCACGCGCATAGTCACGGGTTCACGGTGAACCTGGTTCACCGTGGACCAGGGACTGTTTTCAATTTAAATAAAATTCCAGAAAATTGTTTAAACTTCAAAAATTCATATCTTTCTCATTTTAACTCCAAATTTCACCATTCAAATTTGGTTAGAACCAGAATATTATTCTCTACACATTAATGCCATAAAAACAGTATGTTTCTGTTACCCAAAATATTATTAATAAATAAATGAATAAAAATCCCTTAGGGTTAAAATTAATAATACAGAAAATAAGTTGGGAAAAATTCTAAAATATTAAACTTTACTGTTTTGAACAAAACCTTGAAATATTAAAAATATTACTTCACATAATCAAACCTACAAATGTGTATGCTTAATATTTGGTGAATTTTATCTGTTTATTGAATGTATTGTTTATTTTCCGTATCGAGAAGACTACGAGTTCGTCGAGGAGCAGGAGTTCTACCCCGAGGTTCCTCCATCCCCATTTGCTGATCAAGGCAAGTCATCGACCACCCCTGTGGAAACAGTTGATCATTATTGAGCCCATGTTTTAATAACTTATCGCTATAACCCATAGGTTAATATTGCATTAGACAAATACTCAAGCCTTACACTTATATTTATTAGATCCCTGTCCTTGTGTGCAAACCCAAGCCATGCTTATTGAGCCTTAACTCCTTGTCACCCTACTATAAAAATATTAGCTAGTGCCCAATGTACCGGCACAACTGCTATAGGTTAAAAAGAACGAGTCGTAGATAGCTGGATTCTGTATATGAATTTCCCTGTTATTCTCGTCTCTGGACTCTGCTGGAGTTGGCTAGGTTATAAGTATGGTGGGTTCCGGGTGCAAGCTCGGGCACTGGTTTGTCGCACCCGGGGCACTATAAGGACCGGTCTGCGGGATCTGTTGCAAAGCACTTCCGTACCAACCACAAGTCTAATGGGTAAGTCCTAACTGGAAGTATGGAATACTCTGGCTTGATGCACCATAGAGGAGGGGGCAAGGGGCTAGCCTGCGGGCGACTTGTACCGACGAGGCTCAAGGGGGGTATGGTGGGGCTCCGATGCGTCGGGACACCATATGAAACCCATAAGAGGGTGCTATTGAGTCGGGGAGGACTGTATGGAAGGTTTTGGCACGAGTTCCCGTGTGATGGGTCATCTCGTTACACTTCGGTGTAGGTGATGAGTGCGTGCCTTGTGGGTACAGTGGTACATCTCTGATCAGGGTAATTTAATCTTTTCGAAAAGCCGAGCCCACGGTCAAGGGCGGGTTGTGTAACTACTCGCAGTTAGTTTACAACTGTTTGCATGTTCAAGTTATTCATGGCACGTAAGGACTGTTGAGCGAGGTGGGGCTGACTGTACCCCTCGAGTTAGAAGATGATGATACACATGCACATGTTTACTTTTCCGTACTAATAAATTGCTCTCATTTAAAGCTTTACAAATATGCTGCTTCCGCTAAATTAGCCACTATCTCCCTTGTTATTACCTTGCATTATATTTGCATTCGGTGGCTTGCTGAGTACATCTGTACTCACCCCGTTGACTTACAACATCAGAGCCAGTCTACTACGAGGAGGATGAAGGTCTGGAGTAGCGACCCAGTCAAGGCGAGACTGGAAGGAGGCGTTCATCTAGGACCCTTGTTTTATTAGTTTCTCTTCATCTTTATTCACTTTTGTAATAATGCGGTCTACGAACCGTGAATGATTGCTCGTATTATGCGTGGTCGTGTGATGAACGTCTTGTTTTATTGATTTTCAACGGAATTTCAATAAAGTCCTGATTTATTAAATCGGGGCGCGACAGGAGGTCCGTACGGATGCGGCTAGGCAGGCCAAGTTCCTCTGGGGACTGAAGGATGAGTTGTCCCTGCAGCTTATCTCCGGAGATTTCGCCAACTTCCAAAAGTTGGTGAACAAAGCCATCATGCAGGATACTCAACAGAACAAGGTCGACCTGAAGAAGAAGCGCATGATTGCCTTCAGGCAGAACCAAGGCATGGCCCAGAGACCCCGCTTTGCTCCACCTCCACCAGCGCAGTAGTACCACCCTCGCCCGGTGTATTGTCCGACACCACCTGCCGCTAACACCGGAGCCGGACAAACTCGCCCCACTCCCACCGCCCCAGCTGCCCCGGCCAAGAAGCCGGAGAGTCTGAGAGACAGGCACGGTAAGCCTGTGGTATGCTTCAACTGCCGCCAAGAGGGGCACTACTCCCATCAGTGCCCTCATCCCAAGCGTACCCAAGGCGTTGCAGCGAACCCCGCCGTCTGCGCCAAGGTCAACCACGTCACCGCCGAAGAAGCCCAGGACGCCCCGGAGATTGTCATGGGTAAGTTTATGGTTCATTCATCGCTTGCAATGGTATTATTTGACACCGGAGCTACCCACTCCTTTATATCGACTGCTTTTGTGGAAAGACATTCCCTGGACATAAGTTAACTACCCAGACCAGTGTTAATAGCTACCCCGGGCAAGCAAACCCTCGCCTATTCTTTTAGTCCAAGGGTATGGGTAGATATCCAAGGCACGATATTTTGGGCCGACCCCATTCTAATAGAATGTCAAGGTTTGGATCTCATTCTAGGGATGGATTAGCTAAATAAACATCAAGGAGTAATAGAATGTGCCCAGAGGAAAGTGACCGTGACTAGTGAGGAAGGGACTATCATCACATTCCAGATGCCAAGCATGAAGACCGGAAGACCAAGACTACATCAGATTACCTTGGAGGAGATACCGGTAGTCAGTGAGTACCCAAACGTATTCCCAGAGGATTTACCAGGGATGCCACCCAAGAGGGACATCGAGTTCAGGATTGACTTTGTGCCCGGAACCACCCCTATTTACAAGCGACCATATCGGATGGCCGCTAATGAGTTAGCTGAGATGAAGCAGCAATTGGAGGATCTCGAGAGGAAAGGCTACATCAGACCTAGCACATCGCCATGGGGTGCCCCCGTCATCTTCGTCGAGAAGAAAGAAGACAAGGCAAAGCGTATGTGTGTGGATTACCGCGCTTTGAATGAAGTAACCATCAAGAATAAGTACCTGTTGCCTCGGATCGACGATCTCTTCGACCAGCTAAAAGGGGCTACGGTATTCTCGAAGATCGACCTGCGTTCTGGCTATCATCAGTTAAGGATTCGAGAAGAGGATATACCCAAGATGGCCTTTACCACCCGTTATGGATTGTACGAGTGCACGGTTATGTCTTTTGGATTGACCAACGCCCCTGCATTCTTCATGAATATGATGAATAAGGTGTTCATGGAGTATTTGGATAAATTCATCGTAGTCTTCATAGACGACATCCTCATTTATTCCAAGGACCAGAAAGAGCACGAGACTCACCTCCGGTTAACCTTAGGGAAGCTAAGGGAACACCAATTATACGCCAAGTACAGCAAATGCAAGTTTTGGACGGCGGAAGTAAAGTTCCTTGGACACATCATCTCTGCGCAAGGAATCGCAGTAGACCCTGCCACCGTAGAAGCAGTTACGGACTGGCTGCCACCCACGAACGTATCTGAGATACGAAGTTTTTTGGGTTTGGCCGGATATTATCGGAGGTTCATCGAGAATTTTTCTAAGATAGCCAAGCCGATGACCAAGTTGTTGCAGAAAGGAGAGAAGTTCGAATGGACTCCTGAGTGCGAGGAAAGTTTCCGCACTCTCAAGACCCGTTTGGTATCTGCACCCATACTGACCCTACCCGATATCCGGAAAGACTTCCATGTCTATTGTGATGCATCCCGCCAAGGATTGGGATGTGTTCTTATGCAAGATGGAAAAGTTATCTCTTATGCCTCCCGTCAGTTGAGACCTCATGAGTTGAACTACCCGACCCACGATTTGGAATTAGCCGCAGTAGTACACGCCCTTAAGATTTGGAGGCATTATTTGGTTGGGAACCGCTGTGAGATCTTTACGGACCACAAGAGCTTGAAGTACATCTTCACACAGCCGGACCTCAATCTGAGGCAAAGACGATGGTTGGAGCTAATAAAGGACTATGACTTAGGTATTCACTACCACCCCGGAAAAGCAAATATAGTAGCTGATGCATTAAGTCGCAAGGGATATTGCACAGCGGTGATGATTCAGGATCATGCACCCTTGTTAAGTAGAGAGATGGAAAAGTTGAATCTTGGATTAACCACAGGAGCATGCCTAGCCACCTTGGAGACCCAGCCAATTCTATTTGAGCAGATCCGTGAAGCTCAGTTAGAAGATCTGGATATAGCTGCCATTAGGAAGAACATGAGACAAGGAAAAGCCCCAGGATTTTCAGAGGACGAGAACGGCACCATATGGTTTGGAACCCGGATATGTGTGCCGAATAAGCCAGAGATAAAGACCCTCATCCTGAGAGAAGCCCACGAGACGTTGTACTCCATTCATCCCGGTAGTACCAAGATGTACCAGGACCTGAAGGAACATTATTGGTGGGTCAGCATGAAAAGAGAGATCGCACAGTTCGTCGCCGAATGTGACACCTGCAGAAGAGTAAAAGCTGAACATCAGAGACCTGCAGGATTGTTACAGCCACTTAAGGTACCTGAATGGAAGTGGGAAGAGATCGGTATGGATTTCATCACCGGACTACCAAAGACCCAACTTGGGTATGATTCTATTTGGGTAATCATCGACCGGCTTACAAAAGTAGCGCATTTCATAGCCGTCAAGACGACCTTTAGTGGCCCCAAGCTTGCAGAATTATACATGGCCCGCATTGTGTGTCTTCATGGAGTGCCTAAGAAGATAGTGTCCGATAGAGGAAGTCAGTTTACCTCTCGTAACTGGAAGAACCTCCAAGAGGTGATGGGCACGAGATTGAATTTCAGTACTGCTTACCACCCTCAGACGGATGGACAAACAGAGAGGGTGAATCAGATATTGGAGGATATGCTTCGGGCATGTGTCTTGGATTTTGGAGCCACTTGGGACAAGAGCTTGCCGTACGCTGAGTTTTCATACAACAACAGCTATCAAGCCAGCCTTCAGATGTCTCCCTTCGAAGCCTTATATGGACGCAAGTGCAGAACGCCACTACTTTGGGACCAAACGGGTGAATCTCAAGTGTTCGGGACGGACATCCTTCGAGAAGCTGAAGAGAAGGTACGGATCATCAGAGACCGACTCAAGACAGCCCAATCACGACAAAAGAGCTACGCGGATAATCGTCGTCGCGACCTAGCATTTGAAGAAGGAGACCATGTCTATCTTCGAGTTACGCCTCTCCGTGGTACTCAACGATTTAATATGAGAGGAAAGTTGGCCCCTCGATATGTTGGACCATTCCCCATTATCCGACGCCAAGGCGAGGTTGCTTATCAGTTGGAACTACCACCCTCATTGGCTAGAGTGCATGACGTATTTCACGTATCTCAACTCAAGAAGTGCCTTCGCGTCCCGACAGAGCAAGTGGACCTCCAGCAGCTGGATGTTCAAGAGGATCTGACCTATGTGGAAAAGCCTGTCAAGATATTGGAGGTCAAGGAAAGGATCACCAGGAGTCGGGTCATCCGCTTCTGCAAGGTGCAGTGGAGCAATCATCCGGTTGAGGAAGCTACATGGGAAAAAGAAGATGGACTCAAGGCACAGCATCCTGAGCTATTCGAGGATTGATCCGAATATCGAGGACGAGATTCTCTGTAAGGGGGATAGGATTGTAACACCCCAAGAAATAAAAACAAATAAAATAAAAGAAAAATATTATTTAAATCATTTCTGGATTTATTTATTAAAGGAAAATCATAAAAGAACCCAAATAAAGTCAAATAGGGAGAAATATTCAAAATATGGACTTGAAAATTTTATGAGATGCACTAGAGACCACAATATAATTTTAGGAATTTTTACAAATTTTTATCAACAGTGATTCAACCCTTAATCAAATATATGAATTATTGGATTTATTTTAATCAGAAAACAATTAAAAATGCTTGATGGGCCTTAACCTCCAAAGCACCCGAGCCCAGCCCAGTCCAAGCCATGAGCCACTGACCCGTGGGTCCCGCCTGTCGGCGCCGCTCCCCTCTTCTCTCTCCCGCCCGCGCCCGCCTCGGCCTCACCAGTCAGCCTCAGCCGCGCCCCTTTCGCCCTCTGACATGCGTGGCCCGCCTGTCGGCGCCATTAGCCTCGCGCTCGCTCACTGACAGGTGGAGCCCACTTGTCAGGATCGTCTTCCTCCCGGGAAGGGGATCCCCTTTCCTTTCTCCGGCGATCCCCTTCG
This sequence comes from Zizania palustris, assembly GCA_019279435.1. Taxonomy (NCBI): domain Eukaryota; kingdom Viridiplantae; phylum Streptophyta; class Magnoliopsida; order Poales; family Poaceae; genus Zizania; species Zizania palustris. The sequence continues at coordinate 18,371,006 of JAAALK010000082.1, read as the reverse complement.
GATTCCCTGCCGCCGGCCGCCCGATCCCGCCCGATCGCCTCCGGACTCCCTTCCTTGGATTACCGTGATCCCTTTCCACCGATAGGCGACGCAGTTTCGCACTTTAGGAAGCTTGGCCGAGGGAATGGAAGTCCTCACCGGAGTTCTTGGAAACCCTCGGTTTCCTTCCCTCCTTACGCCGGCAACCCCCCTATAAATACCCCCCACGGCCACCGCCCTTAGCCACACCGCCTAAGGCCAAGCTAAAGCAATACAGAGCGCCCCGTCCCCATTTTCGGGTTTCCCTCCTGCTCCAACTCCGGCCATCGCTCGCCGTCAATCCCGGCCTCCTCCGCCCTAGCCACCACTACCGTCGGGTCCGCCGTCGACCGCCCGTTCTCGGCCACCCCTCCGTCGGCCAAGAAGACCACCGGGTCACCGTCGTCGTCGACCACCCGAACCCCTCCGCCGTCTACGCTCGCCGCCAGTCACCTCCGGACCTCTGTCGTCGCTGTCAAAGGTACGGTCATGACCGCCCTCCCCTCCCCGTTCCATTTTTGCCGTTAGCTATGCCCGTAGGCGCTCGCCGCCACCGTCGCCATCGCATCCGAGGCCGCCGTCGCCGGAGACGAAGGGGGGTACGCGCCCCCTTACGTCGTGCCGTGCCGGATCACGCCACGGCCGTTCGATTGCGATCGGAGGGCTAGGATTAAATCCCCTCAGGATTTAATCTGGGCCCTCAGATCTGGTCAAAGGGGTATCGAGGCCTCTCGGCCGTCGATCGTCACTTAACCCCCTGGATCGATCTGGTGCGTCCACGTCATACCGGTTCGCGGGATCTAATCCTGGCCGTCCGTTTTCATTTAAGGGATCCCGCCTCGCGCCTGGCCACCGGATCTGGATCCAACGGATCTG